>JANXHW010000002.1:139113181-139115681 GCA_026170595.1 Plestiodon gilberti rubricaudatus
GCCGCCGGCGCCCCGGGCTTAATCCTGGCTTTTTCGCCCCCCCCCCTTGGAGCTCGCCCCTGCACAGAACAAATTGCCACGTTCAAAGCCATTCCCCACGACAACGAAGGCCGTTTCGGTACCCTGAGAGGAGCCGTTGGAACTCCCCGCCACCGTCAAACAACAGCACCCGCCCTGATGGTCCATCCCTTGGGGGTGGGGGCGGCGGGCACGGCCGGAAGACCAAGGAGAGGATCCTGTTAAAGACGGAAAGGACTTAAAGGACCCTGCGATGTAACAAGGGTCCTCATGAATGTCAAGTCATTAACCCGATTAAACCGGCTCAGCAGACCGACCTGTAAGTCTACGCGTTTCGTTGCGGGGCCCCGGGTGGGGGGGCGGGGGCGGGGAGGAGAGACTTGAGTCAAGGACAATAGTACAAGAAAGGTCCTGCACCCTCCGTGGGGGACATGGACGCCCCCCCCCCGGAAACGACAGGCATACCTGAATGAATGATATTGGCCGTTTTATTCTCAATCCCTTTTTTTCCCGCTTTTATTCATGATCCCGAGCATGGAATTGGTCTTCTTCTTCACAGCCGCCACGCACACTGGGTGGACACTTTCATCGACCTGTCCACCAGCACCCCAAGCTCTCTCTCTCTCTCTCTCTCTCTCTCTCTCTCTCCCCGTCACAAAGAGACTTCAAAGAGTACGCCAAGAGACTTCAGCACACTTTGTAAGCCATCGCATTACAGCTAAGGCAACGTGGGGTGGGGGTGGAAACTGGCTGTAAAAACGGGCCGGCCTTACCTGGCAAGCCAGAACTGGGAGAGCGTTGTGTCGGGAGCGGCCGCTGCAGAGTTTTGTCGAGGGCCCAAAGAAGAAAATACCTTCAAAAAGAAAGCGTGGACAAACTGAGATGCGAGCGAGCACTTGCTGGCTGGTACCCCCTGGCCTACTTGACGTGCGTTGGATAAATTGATCGGTTTTATTAGTTGTTGTTGTTCAGCAGCAGCAGCAGCAGCAGCAGCAAGCAGCAGCAGCAGCAGCAGCAGCAGCAGCCCGACGCCTCCCCTGCACACCCACAGGCCTCAGCACCACACCTCTCCTAAGAAGAGCCCTGCTGGAGCAGGCCAAAGGCCCATCTAGGCCAGCTTCCTGTATCGCGCAGCGGCCCCAGCCAGATGCCGTGCCTCCCCAGCACACCCAGGCCCCAGGCCCACGTAGCTGTGCCCTGCTGGAGCAGGCCAAAGGCCCATCTAGGCCAGCTTCCTGTATCGCGCAGAGGCCCCAGCCAGATGCCGTGCCTCCCCAGCACACCCAGGCCCCAGGCCCACGTAGCTGTGCCCTGCTGGAGCAGGCCAAAGGCCCATCTAGGCCAGCTTCCTGTATCGCGCAGAGGCCCCAGCCAGATGCCGTGCCTCCCCAGCACACCCAGGCCCCAGGCCCACGTAGCTGTGCCCTGCTGGAGCAGGCCAAAGGCCCATCTAGGCCAGCTTCCTGTATCGCGCAGAGGCCCCAGCCAGATGCCGTGCCTCCCCAGCACACCCAGGCCCCAGGCCCACTTAGCTGTGCCCTGCTGGAGCAGGCCAAAGGCCCATCTAGGCCAGCTTCCTGTATCGCGCAGAGGCCCCAGCCAGATGCCGTGCCTCCCCAGCACACCCAGGCCCCAGGCCCACTTAGCTCTGCCCCCTGCTGGAGAATGCGCATAGAATGTGCGTAGTCACAGAGTCATGCAGTTTTAACAAGAGACTTTTGGAAACACGTTTTACAGAAAACAATGGTGGGCTGAGCTGGGCAGAGGACTAGAAGTCCTTACCAGATCTCCAACCGGGACAGAGTGCTAGACAGGATGCAGGCCAGTTCCATGCTCGGGATCATTCAGAAAGGGATTGAGAATAAAACGGCCAATATGCCTTTGTACAAATCGATGGTAAGGCCACGTCTGGGGTATTGTGTCCAGTTCTGGTCACCACACCTCAAAAAGGATATAGTGGAACTGGAAAAGGTGCAGAAAAGAGCGACCAGATTGATTCGTGGGCTGGAGCACCTCCCTTATGAGGAAAGGCTACAGCGTCTGGGGCTTTTCGGTCTAGGAAAAAGGCGCCGGGGGGGGGGGGGGCGCGGCGGGGCGGCGGACGTGATTGAGCCTTGTAAAATGATGCATGGGATGGAGAGAGTGGATAGAGAGTGGAAATTCTTCTCCCTCTCGCACAACAGCAGAGCCAGGGGACATGCACTAAAGTTGAGTGGAGAACAGACAAAAGAAAATATGTCATTACCCAGCGTGTAATTCACCTGTGGAACTCCTTGGCACAGGATGTGGTGATGGCACCTGGCCTGGATGCCTTTAAAAGGGGTTTGGACAGATTCACGGAGGAAAAGACCATCACAGGTTACAAGCCATAAGCAACCTCCTGGTTTTAGAGGTTTTAGAAGTGGGTTTTCTCTGTGCCAGGTGCAAGGGAGTGACAACGGGAAACAGGTTGTCTTGTTGTCTCGTGCTCCCCGAGGCATCT
>JANXHW010000002.1:139140681-139143181 GCA_026170595.1 Plestiodon gilberti rubricaudatus
TAGCTGTGCCCTGCTGGAGCAGGCCAAAGGCCCATCTAGGCCAGCTTCCTGTATCGCGCAGAGGCCCCAGCCAGATGCCGTGCCTCCCCAGCACACCCAGGCCCCAGGCCCACTTAGCTCTGCCCCCTGCTGGAGAATGCGCATAGAATGTGCGTAGTCACAGAGTCATGCAGTTTTAACAAGAGACTTTTGGAAACACGTTTTACAGAAAACAATGGTGGGCTGAGCTGGGCAGAGGACTAGAAGTCCTTACCAGATCTCCAACCGGGACAGAGTGCTAGACAGGATGCAGGCCAGTTCCATGCTCGGGATCATTCAGAAAGGGATTGAGAATAAAACGGCCAATATGCCTTTGTACAAATCGATGGTAAGGCCACGTCTGGGGTATTGTGTCCAGTTCTGGTCACCACACCTCAAAAAGGATATAGTGGAACTGGAAAAGGTGCAGAAAAGAGCGACCAGATTGATTCGTGGGCTGGAGCACCTCCCTTATGAGGAAAGGCTACAGCGTCTGGGGCTTTTCGGTCTAGGAAAAAGGCGCCGGGGGGGGGGGGGGCGCGGCGGGGCGGCGGACGTGATTGAGCCTTGTAAAATGATGCATGGGATGGAGAGAGTGGATAGAGAGTGGAAATTCTTCTCCCTCTCGCACAACAGCAGAGCCAGGGGACATGCACTAAAGTTGAGTGGAGAACAGACAAAAGAAAATATGTCATTACCCAGCGTGTAATTCACCTGTGGAACTCCTTGGCACAGGATGTGGTGATGGCACCTGGCCTGGATGCCTTTAAAAGGGGTTTGGACAGATTCACGGAGGAAAAGACCATCACAGGTTACAAGCCATAAGCAACCTCCTGGTTTTAGAGGTTTTAGAAGTGGGTTTTCTCTGTGCCAGGTGCAAGGGAGTGACAACGGGAAACAGGTTGTCTTGTTGTCTCGTGCTCCCCGAGGCATCTGGTGGGGCCACTGTGTGATACAGGAAGCTGGGCTTTCGGCCTGATCCAGCAGGGCTTATGTTCTTATGGACAGGCGTAGCTTGTTAAACCTCAGAGCCACAATCCTAGGCACGTCTACTCGGAAGCAAGCCCCGCTGAACACAGTGGGGCTTGCTTCCGAGTAGACGTGCCTAGGATTGTGCTCTGAGGGTGTAACAAGCTTCGCCTGTCCACGTTCCTTCTCCTAAAGGTCTAGCGCTCTGTCCCGGTTGGAGATCTGGTAAGCCTATACTTTCTAGAGGGTCCTGGATGGTTCGATCCTTGAGTCCTGGGAGCAGGCCAAAGGCCCGTCTAGGCCAGCTTCCTGTATCGCGCAGCGCCCCCCCCCCACCAGATGCCGTGCCTCCCCAGCACCCCGGGGCCCGCTTAGCTGTGCCCTGCTGGAGCAGGCCAAAGGCCCTCAAACGCCTGCCTGATGGAACTATTTAGTAAATATTGGGAAGCAACCCATGCGTGTCCTCAATATTATTTAAAACAGAATTCTGGAGCTGGACTCTGCTATACACAGGTATTAAAGCTATTCCCCGCTTTAACAACCACAACCACAACTCACAACCACAACTCACAACTGGCAATTTGGGTAACAAAAGAGTCCTTCACCCGGCCTCTCCTTCATCTCTGGAACTCCTTGCCACAGGAGGTGAGGATGCCACCTGGCCTACAGGCCTTTAAAAAGCCTTGGGAGAGATTCAAGCAGGAAAAGACCAGCTCAGGCGCCGCCAAGCCATCAGCAAACACCAGCCTTTACAAGCATGTTTTCTTCTCTGCCAGCTGCAAGGGAGTGACAACAGGAAACAGGCGTCCCTCTGGGCTGTGCGCTCTCAGATACGGGAACCTGGACTAGATGGGCCTTTGGGCTGAGACAGCAAGGCTCTCCCTATCGTCGGATCTTCTAAGCGCGCCTCCAGACCCCGCCTAAGTGCAACACACACACACACACACACACGCACGCACGCACGCACGCACGCACCCCCAGCTCTCGCCCTCCTCCACCAAACTATCCCGCCCCCTTAAGTCGCCAGGAGAATGGCTCTTGGAAAAAGGCGGTTGAAACGGAATGGTGAGGGACAGGACTCCACTGTAGGAAGGAGAAGAGGGCTTCACTCACGCAACCTGCGGGTCAGATGCTGTGAAGCGAAGAGAAAGATCAAGCCTCTCCCTTAAAGAGCACCATCGGAAGAACATCCTCAAAGAGCAAACGTCCCCAGAGCTGAGTTGGTACAGGGTACTGTGTAGTGGAATTCAAAAATTGTCGTAACCAGTTTGAGCTTAGCTCGCCGTTTACAAAAAATATCTCTCTCTCTCTCTCTCTCTCTCTCTCTCTCTCTCTCTCTCTCTCTCTCTCTCTCTCTCTCTCTCTCTCTGTGTGCTCTCTCTGTGTGTGTGTGTTTTGAAAAAACCCTAAAGGTGCTGCGTGATCGTAGATGGGGAAGGGGCGGTCGCCTGGCAAACCGAGTGGGAATAGAAATTGGCCCTGGTGGCAACGTTTAGCAGCGTGGGGGGGGGAG
>JANXHW010000002.1:139153181-139155681 GCA_026170595.1 Plestiodon gilberti rubricaudatus
CACAGGCCTCAGCACCACACCTCTCCTAAGAAGAGCCCTGCTGGAGCAGGCCAAAGGCCCATCTAGGCCAGCTTCCTGTATCGCGCAGCGGCCCCAGCCAGATGCCGTGCCTCCCCAGCACACCCAGGCCCCAGGCCCACGTAGCTGTGCCCTGCTGGAGCAGGCCAAAGGCCCATCTAGGCCAGCTTCCTGTATCGCGCAGAGGCCCCAGCCAGATGCCGTGCCTCCCCAGCACACCCAGGCCCCAGGCCCACGTAGCTGTGCCCTGCTGGAGCAGGCCAAAGGCCCATCTAGGCCAGCTTCCTGTATCGCGCAGAGGCCCCAGCCAGATGCCGTGCCTCCCCAGCACACCCAGGCCCCAGGCCCACGTAGCTGTGCCCTGCTGGAGCAGGCCAAAGGCCCATCTAGGCCAGCTTCCTGTATCGCGCAGAGGCCCCAGCCAGATGCCGTGCCTCCCCAGCACACCCAGGCCCCAGGCCCACTTAGCTGTGCCCTGCTGGAGCAGGCCAAAGGCCCATCTAGGCCAGCTTCCTGTATCGCGCAGAGGCCCCAGCCAGATGCCGTGCCTCCCCAGCACACCCAGGCCCCAGGCCCACTTAGCTCTGCCCCCTGCTGGAGAATGCGCATAGAATGTGCGTAGTCACAGAGTCATGCAGTTTTAACAAGAGACTTTTGGAAACACGTTTTACAGAAAACAATGGTGGGCTGAGCTGGGCAGAGGACTAGAAGTCCTTACCAGATCTCCAACCGGGACAGAGTGCTAGACAGGATGCAGGCCAGTTCCATGCTCGGGATCATTCAGAAAGGGATTGAGAATAAAACGGCCAATATGCCTTTGTACAAATCGATGGTAAGGCCACGTCTGGGGTATTGTGTCCAGTTCTGGTCACCACACCTCAAAAAGGATATAGTGGAACTGGAAAAGGTGCAGAAAAGAGCGACCAGATTGATTCGTGGGCTGGAGCACCTCCCTTATGAGGAAAGGCTACAGCGTCTGGGGCTTTTCGGTCTAGGAAAAAGGCGCCGGGGGGGGGGGGGGCGCGGCGGGGCGGCGGACGTGATTGAGCCTTGTAAAATGATGCATGGGATGGAGAGAGTGGATAGAGAGTGGAAATTCTTCTCCCTCTCGCACAACAGCAGAGCCAGGGGACATGCACTAAAGTTGAGTGGAGAACAGACAAAAGAAAATATGTCATTACCCAGCGTGTAATTCACCTGTGGAACTCCTTGGCACAGGATGTGGTGATGGCACCTGGCCTGGATGCCTTTAAAAGGGGTTTGGACAGATTCACGGAGGAAAAGACCATCACAGGTTACAAGCCATAAGCAACCTCCTGGTTTTAGAGGTTTTAGAAGTGGGTTTTCTCTGTGCCAGGTGCAAGGGAGTGACAACGGGAAACAGGTTGTCTTGTTGTCTCGTGCTCCCCGAGGCATCTGGTGGGGCCACTGTGTGATACAGGAAGCTGGGCTTTCGGCCTGATCCAGCAGGGCTTATGTTCTTATGGACAGGCGTAGCTTGTTAAACCTCAGAGCCACAATCCTAGGCACGTCTACTCGGAAGCAAGCCCCGCTGAACACAGTGGGGCTTGCTTCCGAGTAGACGTGCCTAGGATTGTGCTCTGAGGGTGTAACAAGCTTCGCCTGTCCACGTTCCTTCTCCTAAAGGTCTAGCGCTCTGTCCCGGTTGGAGATCTGGTAAGCCTATACTTTCTAGAGGGTCCTGGATGGTTCGATCCTTGAGTCCTGGGAGCAGGCCAAAGGCCCGTCTAGGCCAGCTTCCTGTATCGCGCAGCGCCCCCCCCCCACCAGATGCCGTGCCTCCCCAGCACCCCGGGGCCCGCTTAGCTGTGCCCTGCTGGAGCAGGCCAAAGGCCCTCAAACGCCTGCCTGATGGAACTATTTAGTAAATATTGGGAAGCAACCCATGCGTGTCCTCAATATTATTTAAAACAGAATTCTGGAGCTGGACTCTGCTATACACAGGTATTAAAGCTATTCCCCGCTTTAACAACCACAACCACAACTCACAACCACAACTCACAACTGGCAATTTGGGTAACAAAAGAGTCCTTCACCCGGCCTCTCCTTCATCTCTGGAACTCCTTGCCACAGGAGGTGAGGATGCCACCTGGCCTACAGGCCTTTAAAAAGCCTTGGGAGAGATTCAAGCAGGAAAAGACCAGCTCAGGCGCCGCCAAGCCATCAGCAAACACCAGCCTTTACAAGCATGTTTTCTTCTCTGCCAGCTGCAAGGGAGTGACAACAGGAAACAGGCGTCCCTCTGGGCTGTGCGCTCTCAGATACGGGAACCTGGACTAGATGGGCCTTTGGGCTGAGACAGCAAGGCTCTCCCTATCGTCGGATCTTCTAAGCGCGCCTCCAGACCCCGCCTAAGTGCAACACACACACACACACACACACGCACGCACGCACGCACGCACGCACCCCCAGCTCTCGCCCTCCTCCACCAAACTATCCCGCCCCCTTAAGTCGCCAGGAG
>JANXHW010000002.1:139165681-139168181 GCA_026170595.1 Plestiodon gilberti rubricaudatus
CACTTTCATCGACCTGTCCACCAGCACCCCAAGCTCTCTCTCTCTCTCTCTCTCTCTCTCTCTCTCTCTCCCCGTCACAAAGAGACTTCAAAGAGTACGCCAAGAGACTTCAGCACACTTTGTAAGCCATCGCATTACAGCTAAGGCAACGTGGGGTGGGGGTGGAAACTGGCTGTAAAAACGGGCCGGCCTTACCTGGCAAGCCAGAACTGGGAGAGCGTTGTGTCGGGAGCGGCCGCTGCAGAGTTTTGTCGAGGGCCCAAAGAAGAAAATACCTTCAAAAAGAAAGCGTGGACAAACTGAGATGCGAGCGAGCACTTGCTGGCTGGTACCCCCTGGCCTACTTGACGTGCGTTGGATAAATTGATCGGTTTTATTAGTTGTTGTTGTTCAGCAGCAGCAGCAGCAGCAGCAGCAAGCAGCAGCAGCAGCAGCAGCAGCAGCAGCCCGACGCCTCCCCTGCACACCCACAGGCCTCAGCACCACACCTCTCCTAAGAAGAGCCCTGCTGGAGCAGGCCAAAGGCCCATCTAGGCCAGCTTCCTGTATCGCGCAGCGGCCCCAGCCAGATGCCGTGCCTCCCCAGCACACCCAGGCCCCAGGCCCACGTAGCTGTGCCCTGCTGGAGCAGGCCAAAGGCCCATCTAGGCCAGCTTCCTGTATCGCGCAGAGGCCCCAGCCAGATGCCGTGCCTCCCCAGCACACCCAGGCCCCAGGCCCACGTAGCTGTGCCCTGCTGGAGCAGGCCAAAGGCCCATCTAGGCCAGCTTCCTGTATCGCGCAGAGGCCCCAGCCAGATGCCGTGCCTCCCCAGCACACCCAGGCCCCAGGCCCACGTAGCTGTGCCCTGCTGGAGCAGGCCAAAGGCCCATCTAGGCCAGCTTCCTGTATCGCGCAGAGGCCCCAGCCAGATGCCGTGCCTCCCCAGCACACCCAGGCCCCAGGCCCACTTAGCTGTGCCCTGCTGGAGCAGGCCAAAGGCCCATCTAGGCCAGCTTCCTGTATCGCGCAGAGGCCCCAGCCAGATGCCGTGCCTCCCCAGCACACCCAGGCCCCAGGCCCACTTAGCTCTGCCCCCTGCTGGAGAATGCGCATAGAATGTGCGTAGTCACAGAGTCATGCAGTTTTAACAAGAGACTTTTGGAAACACGTTTTACAGAAAACAATGGTGGGCTGAGCTGGGCAGAGGACTAGAAGTCCTTACCAGATCTCCAACCGGGACAGAGTGCTAGACAGGATGCAGGCCAGTTCCATGCTCGGGATCATTCAGAAAGGGATTGAGAATAAAACGGCCAATATGCCTTTGTACAAATCGATGGTAAGGCCACGTCTGGGGTATTGTGTCCAGTTCTGGTCACCACACCTCAAAAAGGATATAGTGGAACTGGAAAAGGTGCAGAAAAGAGCGACCAGATTGATTCGTGGGCTGGAGCACCTCCCTTATGAGGAAAGGCTACAGCGTCTGGGGCTTTTCGGTCTAGGAAAAAGGCGCCGGGGGGGGGGGGGGCGCGGCGGGGCGGCGGACGTGATTGAGCCTTGTAAAATGATGCATGGGATGGAGAGAGTGGATAGAGAGTGGAAATTCTTCTCCCTCTCGCACAACAGCAGAGCCAGGGGACATGCACTAAAGTTGAGTGGAGAACAGACAAAAGAAAATATGTCATTACCCAGCGTGTAATTCACCTGTGGAACTCCTTGGCACAGGATGTGGTGATGGCACCTGGCCTGGATGCCTTTAAAAGGGGTTTGGACAGATTCACGGAGGAAAAGACCATCACAGGTTACAAGCCATAAGCAACCTCCTGGTTTTAGAGGTTTTAGAAGTGGGTTTTCTCTGTGCCAGGTGCAAGGGAGTGACAACGGGAAACAGGTTGTCTTGTTGTCTCGTGCTCCCCGAGGCATCTGGTGGGGCCACTGTGTGATACAGGAAGCTGGGCTTTCGGCCTGATCCAGCAGGGCTTATGTTCTTATGGACAGGCGTAGCTTGTTAAACCTCAGAGCCACAATCCTAGGCACGTCTACTCGGAAGCAAGCCCCGCTGAACACAGTGGGGCTTGCTTCCGAGTAGACGTGCCTAGGATTGTGCTCTGAGGGTGTAACAAGCTTCGCCTGTCCACGTTCCTTCTCCTAAAGGTCTAGCGCTCTGTCCCGGTTGGAGATCTGGTAAGCCTATACTTTCTAGAGGGTCCTGGATGGTTCGATCCTTGAGTCCTGGGAGCAGGCCAAAGGCCCGTCTAGGCCAGCTTCCTGTATCGCGCAGCGCCCCCCCCCCACCAGATGCCGTGCCTCCCCAGCACCCCGGGGCCCGCTTAGCTGTGCCCTGCTGGAGCAGGCCAAAGGCCCTCAAACGCCTGCCTGATGGAACTATTTAGTAAATATTGGGAAGCAACCCATGCGTGTCCTCAATATTATTTAAAACAGAATTCTGGAGCTGGACTCTGCTATACACAGGTATTAAAGCTATTCCCCGCTTTAACAACCACAACCACAACTCACAACC
>JANXHW010000002.1:139178181-139179408 GCA_026170595.1 Plestiodon gilberti rubricaudatus
GGAGCCGTTGGAACTCCCCGCCACCGTCAAACAACAGCACCCGCCCTGATGGTCCATCCCTTGGGGGTGGGGGCGGCGGGCACGGCCGGAAGACCAAGGAGAGGATCCTGTTAAAGACGGAAAGGACTTAAAGGACCCTGCGATGTAACAAGGGTCCTCATGAATGTCAAGTCATTAACCCGATTAAACCGGCTCAGCAGACCGACCTGTAAGTCTACGCGTTTCGTTGCGGGGCCCCGGGTGGGGGGGCGGGGGCGGGGAGGAGAGACTTGAGTCAAGGACAATAGTACAAGAAAGGTCCTGCACCCTCCGTGGGGGACATGGACGCCCCCCCCCCCGGAAACGACAGGCATACCTGAATGAATGATATTGGCCGTTTTATTCTCAATCCCTTTTTTTCCCGCTTTTATTCATGATCCCGAGCATGGAATTGGTCTTCTTCTTCACAGCCGCCACGCACACTGGGTGGACACTTTCATCGACCTGTCCACCAGCACCCCAAGCTCTCTCTCTCTCTCTCTCTCTCTCTCTCTCTCTCTCTCCCCGTCACAAAGAGACTTCAAAGAGTACGCCAAGAGACTTCAGCACACTTTGTAAGCCATCGCATTACAGCTAAGGCAACGTGGGGTGGGGGTGGAAACTGGCTGTAAAAACGGGCCGGCCTTACCTGGCAAGCCAGAACTGGGAGAGCGTTGTGTCGGGAGCGGCCGCTGCAGAGTTTTGTCGAGGGCCCAAAGAAGAAAATACCTTCAAAAAGAAAGCGTGGACAAACTGAGATGCGAGCGAGCACTTGCTGGCTGGTACCCCCTGGCCTACTTGACGTGCGTTGGATAAATTGATCGGTTTTATTAGTTGTTGTTGTTCAGCAGCAGCAGCAGCAGCAGCAGCAAGCAGCAGCAGCAGCAGCAGCAGCAGCAGCCCGACGCCTCCCCTGCACACCCACAGGCCTCAGCACCACACCTCTCCTAAGAAGAGCCCTGCTGGAGCAGGCCAAAGGCCCATCTAGGCCAGCTTCCTGTATCGCGCAGCGGCCCCAGCCAGATGCCGTGCCTCCCCAGCACACCCAGGCCCCAGGCCCACGTAGCTGTGCCCTGCTGGAGCAGGCCAAAGGCCCATCTAGGCCAGCTTCCTGTATCGCGCAGAGGCCCCAGCCAGATGCCGTGCCTCCCCAGCACACCCAGGCCCCAGGCCCACGTAGCTGTGCCCTGCTGGAGCAGGCCAAAGGCC
>JANXHW010000002.1:139182008-139184508 GCA_026170595.1 Plestiodon gilberti rubricaudatus
CCTCCCCCCCCCCCCCCGGGTAGACCTGGCCTCCGCGCCTCTTTCGGCCCGCGACTGAAAGACCTCACCGGGACCGCCCTCCCCGCCGCCGGCGCCCCGGGCTTAATCCTGGCTTTTTCGCCCCCCCCCCTTGGAGCTCGCCCCTGCACAGAACAAATTGCCACGTTCAAAGCCATTCCCCACGACAACGAAGGCCGTTTCGGTACCCTGAGAGGAGCCGTTGGAACTCCCCGCCACCGTCAAACAACAGCACCCGCCCTGATGGTCCATCCCTTGGGGGTGGGGGCGGCGGGCACGGCCGGAAGACCAAGGAGAGGATCCTGTTAAAGACGGAAAGGACTTAAAGGACCCTGCGATGTAACAAGGGTCCTCATGAATGTCAAGTCATTAACCCGATTAAACCGGCTCAGCAGACCGACCTGTAAGTCTACGCGTTTCGTTGCGGGGCCCCGGGTGGGGGGGCGGGGGCGGGGAGGAGAGACTTGAGTCAAGGACAATAGTACAAGAAAGGTCCTGCACCCTCCGTGGGGGACATGGACGCCCCCCCCCCCTGGAAACGACAGGCATACCTGAATGAATGATATTGGCCGTTTTATTCTCAATCCCTTTTTTTCCCGCTTTTATTCATGATCCCGAGCATGGAATTGGTCTTCTTCTTCACAGCCGCCACGCACACTGGGTGGACACTTTCATCGACCTGTCCACCAGCACCCCAAGCTCTCTCTCTCTCTCTCTCTCTCTCTCTCTCTCTCTCTCTCTCTCTCTCCCCGTCACAAAGAGACTTCAAAGAGTACGCCAAGAGACTTCAGCACACTTTGTAAGCCATCGCATTACAGCTAAGGCAACGTGGGGTGGGGGTGGAAACTGGCTGTAAAAACGGGCCGGCCTTACCTGGCAAGCCAGAACTGGGAGAGCGTTGTGTCGGGAGCGGCCGCTGCAGAGTTTTGTCGAGGGCCCAAAGAAGAAAATACCTTCAAAAAGAAAGCGTGGACAAACTGAGATGCGAGCGAGCACTTGCTGGCTGGTACCCCCTGGCCTACTTGACGTGCGTTGGATAAATTGATCGGTTTTATTAGTTGTTGTTGTTCAGCAGCAGCAGCAGCAGCAGCAGCAAGCAGCAGCAGCAGCAGCAGCAGCAGCAGCCCGACGCCTCCCCTGCACACCCACAGGCCTCAGCACCACACCTCTCCTAAGAAGAGCCCTGCTGGAGCAGGCCAAAGGCCCATCTAGGCCAGCTTCCTGTATCGCGCAGCGGCCCCAGCCAGATGCCGTGCCTCCCCAGCACACCCAGGCCCCAGGCCCACGTAGCTGTGCCCTGCTGGAGCAGGCCAAAGGCCCATCTAGGCCAGCTTCCTGTATCGCGCAGAGGCCCCAGCCAGATGCCGTGCCTCCCCAGCACACCCAGGCCCCAGGCCCACGTAGCTGTGCCCTGCTGGAGCAGGCCAAAGGCCCATCTAGGCCAGCTTCCTGTATCGCGCAGAGGCCCCAGCCAGATGCCGTGCCTCCCCAGCACACCCAGGCCCCAGGCCCACTTAGCTGTGCCCTGCTGGAGCAGGCCAAAGGCCCATCTAGGCCAGCTTCCTGTATCGCGCAGAGGCCCCAGCCAGATGCCGTGCCTCCCCAGCACACCCAGGCCCCAGGCCCACTTAGCTCTGCCCCCTGCTGGAGAATGCGCATAGAATGTGCGTAGTCACAGAGTCATGCAGTTTTAACAAGAGACTTTTGGAAACACGTTTTACAGAAAACAATGGTGGGCTGAGCTGGGCAGAGGACTAGAAGTCCTTACCAGATCTCCAACCGGGACAGAGTGCTAGACAGGATGCAGGCCAGTTCCATGCTCGGGATCATTCAGAAAGGGATTGAGAATAAAACGGCCAATATGCCTTTGTACAAATCGATGGTAAGGCCACGTCTGGGGTATTGTGTCCAGTTCTGGTCACCACACCTCAAAAAGGATATAGTGGAACTGGAAAAGGTGCAGAAAAGAGCGACCAGATTGATTCGTGGGCTGGAGCACCTCCCTTATGAGGAAAGGCTACAGCGTCTGGGGCTTTTCGGTCTAGGAAAAAGGCGCCGGGGGGGGGGGGGGCGCGGCGGGGCGGCGGACGTGATTGAGCCTTGTAAAATGATGCATGGGATGGAGAGAGTGGATAGAGAGTGGAAATTCTTCTCCCTCTCGCACAACAGCAGAGCCAGGGGACATGCACTAAAGTTGAGTGGAGAACAGACAAAAGAAAATATGTCATTACCCAGCGTGTAATTCACCTGTGGAACTCCTTGGCACAGGATGTGGTGATGGCACCTGGCCTGGATGCCTTTAAAAGGGGTTTGGACAGATTCACGGAGGAAAAGACCATCACAGGTTACAAGCCATAAGCAACCTCCTGGTTTTAGAGGTTTTAGAAGTGGGTTTTCTCTGTGCCAGGTGCAAGGGAGTGACAACGGGAAACAGGTTGTCTTGTTGTCTCGTGCTCCCCGAGGCATCTGGTGGGGCCACTGT
>JANXHW010000002.1:139209508-139369508 GCA_026170595.1 Plestiodon gilberti rubricaudatus
GTTAAATCAAAATAAAGCCTCTGGAGAAAGACAACAGATATTGATGCAATTGAAGCAGATGCAGGATGCAAGACTTTTGAAGACACGGGCTGCAGTAATTACAGAGGAGATTGTAGAAATTCAGATCATGGAAGAAGTATATAAGACCTCTGAACAACTGGAGGTTCCAATCTTTAAATGGCAAACAGAAGAACTTACAGTAATCCAGGTTATGGAAGAATTAGACAAGTGGTCTGAACAACAGGAGGCTGCAACCTTTAAATTGCAGATGGAGAGAGCAAGTCTCATGTTTAGAATACAGAATTTTTTTGCAAAGGACCGAGAAGATTTCTATTGGACTCTTATGGCGTGGTTGATAAAAGATTTGCAGATTCTGGAGGCAGAGGTGTTAGAAATTAGGAAGGGAACAGGTTAGATATAAAGTTTTGTGATAAAATAACTGGCTGGGTAAAAACATTAGAAGTAACGAACAGACCACAGTGGATAATAGATTTTCATAATAGACAATATAAAGAATTGATTGTATGATAAATATGTATGAAGTTTATAATTTTTTCATTGGATTTTGAAACAGTTAAGATATTATGATATTGGGGTTATAAATTTAGGTTGAGAGATTTATTTATTAGAGTAAGATTAGATTTGGAACTTAGGTTATAAAATGGTTAAACTTTTATATAAAGGATTTTATATAAAATATTTTATTGAGGGTGGTTAACATCAAAGAAGTTAAGTAAGATGCTGATGAAAGTGTAAAGTATTTGTTGGAAAGTTAATATGTTTTGGAGGAGGCTTCCTCTGATTTTGGAAGAGATATTATATGGCACGCTGTTGTTTTTATAAGATTTGTTTTTATTCAATATGATGATATCAGTAATGTTTTAAAGAGATAAATATATTGTTGTATATACGCTTATTGATATATGCTCAGCAGTGAAAAATTGAGATTGAAATTGAGATTATACTAGATATTGAAGAGTTAATGATTAAGATTTATATTTGAGGGATTTGGATGTTTAAATTTAAGGTTTAGGAGATGGAAATGTAAAGAAGAGAACAGACTGGTAGTAATTATTTTATGTATTGATGTCCAGGAGGTGGAAATTGAGTAAATATGGTGCTAACTTAAGTTAGTAAGAGAACAGAGTGGTAGCAATTATTTTATTTTGATTAGATGGAAAGGTTATTATAAAAAAGAATATTATCATTATATGTATTGATGTGCAGGAGGTGGAAATTGAGTAAATATGACGGTAACTTTAGTTAGTATAATTGAATAGTTGAAAGAGTCATTCTATGATATATTGATGTCCGGCTTGTTAGTGTTCCTAATGTGTCATGTTGATATCCCCCAGTTTGTCATTCCCTGTTGTATCATTTTTGTTGTTAGGTAGGTAGTTAGTTAGTTAGGTAGTTAGGTAGTTAGTTAGTTAGTATTTTTATTATTGTATTGTCTTGTGCTTTATTGTTGTTAAATAAAATAAAAAATATATTAAAAAAAAAAAAAAAAAAAAGAAAGCGTGGACAAACTGAGATGCGAGCGAGCACTTGCTGGCTGGTACCCCCTGGCCTACTTGACGTGCGTTGGATAAATTGATCGGTTTTATTAGTTGTTGTTGTTCAGCAGCAGCAGCAGCAGCAGCAAGCAGCAGCAGCAGCAGCAGCAGCAGCCCGACGCCTCCCCTGCACACCCACAGGCCTCAGCACCACACCTCTCCTAAGAAGAGCCCTGCTGGAGCAGGCCAAAGGCCCATCTAGGCCAGCTTCCTGTATCGCGCAGCGGCCCCAGCCAGATGCCGTGCCTCCCCAGCACACCCAGGCCCCAGGCCCACTTAGCTGTGCCCTGCTGGAGCAGGCCAAAGGCCCATCTAGGCCAGCTTCCTGTATCGCGCAGCGGCCCCAGCCAGATGCCGTGCCTCCCCAGCACACCCAGGCCCCAGGCCCACTTAGCTGTGCCCTGCTGGAGCAGGCCAAAGGCCCATCTAGGCCAGCTTCCTGTATCGCGCAGAGGCCCCAGCCAGATGCCGTGCCTCCCCAGCACACCCAGGCCCCAGGCCCACGTAGCTGTGCCCTGCTGGAGCAGGCCAAAGGCCCATCTAGTCCAGCTTCCTGTATCGCGCAGAGGCCCCAGCCAGATGCCGTGCCTCCCCAGCACACCCAGGCCCCAGGCCCACTTAGCTGTGCCCTGCTGGAGCAGGCCAAAGGCCCATCTAGGCCAGCTTCCTGTATCGCGCAGAGGCCCCAGCCAGATGCCGTGCCTCCCCAGCACACCCAGGCCCCAGGCCCACTTAGCTCTGCCCCCTGCTGGAGAATGCGCATAGAATGTTCGTAGTCACAGAGTCATGCAGTTTTAACAAGAGACTTTTGGAAACACGTTTTACAGAAAACAATGGTGGGCTGAGCTGGGCAGAGGACTAGAAGTCCTTACCAGATCTCCAACCGGGACAGAGTGCTAGACAGGATGCAGGCCAATTCCATGCTCGGGATCATTCAAAAAGGGATTGAGAATAAAACGGCCAATATGCCTTTGTACAAATCGATGGTGAGGCCACGTCTGGGGTATTGTGTCCAGTTCTGGTCACCACACCTCAAAAAGGATATAGTGGAACTGGAAACGGGGCGGCGGACACGATTGAGCCTTGTAAAATGATGCATGGGATAGAGAGAGTGGACAGAGAGTGGAAATTCTTCTCCCTCTCGCACAACAGCAGAGCCAGGGGACATGCACTAAAGTTGAGTGGAGAACAGACAAAAGAAAATATGTCATTACCCAGCGTGTAATTCACCTGTGGAACTCCTTGCCACAGGATGTGGTGATGGCACCTGGCCTGGATGCCTTTAAAAGGGGGTTTGGACAGATTCACGGAGGAAAAGACCATCACAGGTTACAAGCCATAAGCAACCTCCTGGTTTTAGAGGTTTTAGACATGGGTTTTCTCTGTGCCAGGTGCAAGGGAGTGACAACGGGAAACAGGTTGTCTTGTTGTCTCGTGCTCCCCGAGGCATCTGGTGGGGCCACTGTGTGATACAGGAAGCTGGGCTAGATGGGCTTTTGGCCTGATCCAGCAGGGCTTATGTTCTTATGGACAGGCGTAGCTTGTTATACCTCAGAGCCACAATCCTAGGCACGTCTACTCGGAAGCAAGCCCCGCTGAACACAGTGGGGCTTGCTTCCCAGGAGACGTGCCTAGGATTGTGCTCTGAGGGTGTAACAAGCTATGCCTGTCCACGTTCCTTCTCCTAAAAGTCTAGCGCTCTGTCCCGGTTGGAGATCTGGTAAGCCTACTTTCTAGAGGGTCCTGGATGGTTCGATCCTCGAGTCCTGGGAGACTCGCTGGATTCAGCTCTAGTTGCTGAGTATGTGCATAGTCACAGGGTCACGCAGTTTTGACAAGAGACTTTTGGAAACACATTTTACAGAAAACAATGGGAACGATAGTGGGCTGAGCTGGGTAGAGGACTTCCTCCTCCTGGGAGACTGGATCGAGTTAGCTCTGGGAGTCTCCCTGCACCCATAGTCAGCCTAATGTGTACGCTCTCCTTGAAAGGAGGAAAGATTAAGTTGCCGGATGGATGTGAGGTTTCTCCTGTGACCTGGGGAGGCAGATGTGAACCGAAACCAGGAAGATAGTTCTCTCTCCCCCGCCTCACCGGCTTCCTGTATCACACAGCGCCCCCCGCCAGATGCCATGCCTCCTCAGCACCCGCTTAGCTGTGCCCTGCTGGAGCAGGCCAAAGGCCCGTCTAGGCCAGCTTCCTGTACCGCGCAGCGCCCCCCCCACCAGATGCCGTGCCTCCCCAGCACCCCGGGGCCCGCTTAGCTGTGCCCTGCTGGAGCAGGCCAAAGGCCTGGCTAGGCCAGCTTCCTGTATCGCACAGCGGCCCCCACCAGATGCCTTGCCTCCCCAGCACACCCAGGCCCCAGGCCCACTTAGCCGTGCCCCTGCTGGAGAATGTGCGTAGTCCCTGAGTCATGCAGTTTTAACAAGAGACTTTTGGAAACACATTTTACAGAAAACAATGGTGGGCTGAGCTGGGCAAAGGACTAAAGTCCTTACCAGATCTCCAAACTACGACAGAGTGCTAGACCTTTTGGAGAATGATGCAGGCCAATTCCATGCTCGGGATCATTCAGAAAGGGATTGAGAATAAAACGGCCAATATGCCTTTGTACAAATCGATGGTAAGGCCACGTCTGGGATATTGTGTCCAGTTCTGGTCACCACACCTCAAAAAGGATATAGTGGAACTGGAAAAGATGCAGAAAAGAGCGACCAGATTGATTCGTGGGCTGGAGCACCTCCCTTATGAGGAAAGGCTACAGCGTCTGGGGCTTTTCGGTCTAGAAAAAAGGCGCCGGGGGACGGGGCGAGGGACATGATTGAGACGTATAAAATTATGCATGGGATGGAGTTTGTGGATAGGGAGTGGAAATTCTTCTCCCTCTCGCACAACACCAGAGCCAGGGGACATGCACTAAAACTGAGTGGAGGGGGAGTTAGAACAGACAAAAGAAAACATTTCTTTACCCAGCGTGTAATTCACCTGTGGAACTCCTTGGCACAGGATGTGGTGATGGCATCTGGCCTGTCTGCCTTCACTACAAGGGGTTTGGACAGATTCACGGAGGAAAAGACCATCACAGGTTACAAGCCATAAGCATCCTGGTTTTAGAGGTTTTAGAAGTGGGTTTTCTCTGTGCCAGGTGCAAGGGAGTGTCAACGGGAAACAGGTTATCTTGTTGGCTGTGTGCTCCCTGAGGCATCTGGTGGGGCCACTGTGTGATACAGGAAGCTGTACTAGATGGGCTTTTTGCCTGATCCAGCAGGGCTCTTCTTATGTTCTTATGTTCTTATGATGGACATCTTGTTGAGATCACTGGGTCTTAAGTTGGCATGCAGCAATGATAAGACATCTGGTACTTGAGGGGAAATAAATCCAAGTTCTTACCCTCACGTCTGTGGTAAAACACAAAATAGTAATATAGCGGTGTCACAAGTCAGAGCATCACCCTGGGTGAGGGTCAGCTGGCTCGGCGCGTCACTCCCCCCCCCATCCATGTCACAACCCCATCCACCACAGTACCATCAACCCAACCACCCTCAGCCGCATCACCCCCCACTGCCGCGTCATCCCCACCGGTACTCACTCCATGGCGGCGGCCCACGCGCCAGGAGAGGGTGACACGCTGCACCGCCAGGCCAAGCTGCATCTTCTTCAACAGCTTGTCCACTTTTAAGTAGGCTGGTCAATGCTTCAAGCAGTGCATGCGCACAACGCCACTCGAAGCCTTACCCTCAAAGGGCTGAACAAAGTCCCGGGAGGGGTGACACACCAGGAAGGTGATGCGCTGGGCCTCCCGGCGCATCACCCCCTCCTGGTGCCTCCTGGTGCATCACCCCATGCATCCTCCTGCCACCCCCTGCCACACAGCAGCGATGCCAGTGTAGTAATATATTAAATAATTGACAATTTTATATCCTTCAGTGATTCCTCCCAAAATCGGTTGCCTGAGGTGGGCCACTTAACCCTGCTTAATGGTAAGAAAAGCCCAGTTAGCACGACTGACAAATCAGTGTGTCTTATGCACTCTTATTGCGCAATCTGGTCTAGCTAGGCTGCAATGCAGGCGTCGAGCCCATGCTGCATCCTATCCAGATAGGATGCAGCACCGGTGTGGCTGGGACTCTCTACAGGGGAAGGGGGTGTTTGTCCCCTTGCCCTGAGTAGAGCCCCACCTAACCCGGTGGGTGTACTCGAATGTGCACCAGCTATTTCCTGGTGCACATTCAAGAGCCCTGTGTAATAGCGGCCAGGCCTGGGAAGGAGGATAGGATACTACGGCAGAGGGGTGCTCCAACAAAAATCCCTCCCCCTGGAATGCCCCGTTCTGCCCTTCTTACGCCCCTCCATTGCCCGATGTGGAACTCGCCTTCCCCAGAAAGGCAGAGCTTTGTATCTGCGGTGAGTAAAGCGGCACTGGATGTGGTGCCAGCACTACCTACTTGCCGGGTGCTGCAAACATGCTTTATTATGGCATGTTTGCGACACCATAGATCAGCAGAGCATGTGCTCCACCTGTCTTTTTCTAGACAGGATTGGGCAGTTAGTTGGGAGCAAGTCTCACTGATTTTAAAGTCTGATGCTTCCTCATAAGTGTGTTATCTGCCCCCACGTGGAGAAATCAAGGTATAACCACAGGAAATGCATTATCCTTGTATCGACATAGGTGAAGGTACATGTATAAAAATAAACAGTACACATGAGCAAACTACTGGAAAATGTGAGATGCCTTTCAATTTAAATTAAATTGTGAGTGAGAGAAAGAAATGCATAGAAATGGTCACATCACAGAGGTCTCTGTATATGAACTTTCCAAAATCCACCAAAAGAACCATAAATTCCATATTCCTTTTTTCTGAATGGATTTTATCTTATCTATATATAGCGGGGTGGCCAAACCACAGCTCGTGAGTCACAAGCTTTTTTCAAGCTGTATAATTATTTACCGGGTATAAAGTGAGAGTCCACTGCGTTAAAAGGTAATTTTGATGTTCATGGTGAGTAAATATATTTAAGAATGTAAATGTTTCTTAAATATTGCGGCTCTCAAACACCTGAAGATTATCATATATGGCTCTTACATTAAGCAAGTTTGGCCACCCCTGATATATATGTTGTTAATTCTATTAACATTACTAAAATAAAATATTACATATTTTATTAAGCCACTCTGTCATTGATGGGAAACTAACAGTGCAATCTTATGCATGTCCTCTCTGAAGTAAGCTTCATTGTGTTCAGTGGTCCTTACTCCCAAGAAAGTATCTATAGGATTGCTACGTAACATATTTAGAGGTGACTTGAATATATTGCTGCTAATAACATATTGTCAACAAATTGGATATTTGATGTATCTGCACAGTTTTGTTAACCAGTAACAGGAAAACATTGTGTAATGTATTTAATTAAGTTTGACTGAGATGTCTTAAGATAGTCAATCCCACTTTGTTTAAAATCAGCATACATCTCCAACCTTCAAAATTACTAACTAAATATATCATCTACATTTTCTCCAGACTCAGGATTTTATGATCTTTAATATTTACACATGGCAAAACATCTGGGGCCAAATTAAAAACAGACTTCAATGTTTTATTAGATAAAGGCTACTCTTAAAATCAAATTTGGGAACACAACGTGTGAAATATTTCCCATTACACTTAACACATCAAAGCCGAAAGATCCTCACACAAATCCAAAGCCCATCATTGGGGAGACATAGTGGACTGGTTCAGGCAATACTTCAAGCTGTCTCCTAAAACACATGGGGGGAGGGGGAGCACTCAGGGCCTCTGAGATGGGGGTTAAGGGGGTAATTTGTACCCAGGCCCAGGGGGTAAAATGGGTCAAAAAGGGGGCCCTGGAGCAAAAAGGGGGGCCCAGGAGCCAAATTCATATGTAGGCAACAAGGGGTCCAAAAAAAACTTTGTACCCCCTGATAAAATTCCTCTCCTCTCCTCTCCTCTCTCCTCTCTGCCCCCCTCAAGGGGGCAGAGAGGGCTGTTCTAGCTGTGGCCAAACTGTGTACTCCTGTGCCTGGGCAGCTGCCTCCATGCCAGTGTTTGCTAACCCATGTCTTTCTCCCAGCCCCTCTCTCCCCCCCCCCACAGGCAACAACACCAGCAGGTAAGTGCAGGTAAGAGCAGGGGTTGTGCTGACATGTGGTCTGACATCTGCCTCTTTGCATATAGAAATATAGGTAGGATACATGCCTCTATACCAATGTCTTGTCTCATAGCTGTCTGCATAGCCTGCCATGATATGCCTCTTTACCAATGTCTTGTCTCATAGCTGCCTGCATAGCCTGCCATGATATGCCTCTTTACCAATGTGCCCTCTCATGTTTGTCTGCAATGCCTTCTCTGAAATGCCTCTTTACCAATGAGTAGTCAGATGCCTGCCTGCAATGCCTGCTATGATATATAGGATACATGCCGCTTTACCACTATTGTGTCGGATTGCTGCCTGTTGTCATGTGAGCATACAACACCACGAGTGTGGTGGTGCTGTTAACCGTCTGTAGACACCAGCTGTTCCCCCCCCCTTTTTCTCCACAGGGTCAACTGACAGGTCAGTATTGCTAGGATTGCCATGGTTGTGACCCAATATATGTGTTGTCTTCTGCTCTCTCTTTGACCCTTTTCCCTTACAGGATCATGCTCGCCTTACACCCGGGTAAGCAGCTCAGACCATGCTATGTGTGTCACACCTATCAGCTGTGTTTTATTTCTCTCCCTGCAGGCTTTTGCAACCGACACACTGGCTTGTCTTCACTGGCGATTGCTACCACACACCAGCTGCCATGTTTTTTGTCTCCCCAGGAACGTCCACTACCACCTACCTTCCTGGGAGTACCCCTGGGCCCGCAGTCTGGTTGCCCCCCCCCCCGGTCCTCTGCCTCGCTGCTGCCAGAGGTCTGGGAGCCTGCCCTGCAACCCTCCTCAGCTGCTGCTCCACCTCCCTGGCTGCCTACTTGCTGTCCCTCCCCTTTCTATGGAGCAGGCTGTGGTTCCACAGGGGGAGAGCCTGTGTCTCCAGGTCCATGGGGCATGTGTGCTGCTGCTGCTGCTTTCAGATTGGCTGCTGTGACTACCCCTGGCAGCCTCGCCTGGCCATCTCTGCTAACGTTCCAGAACAATAAAGATGCCCCTCGGGCAGAGCCTCCTTGAAACATATGTGCCCAATGTTACACAAGCATTGCCCTTCACACACAGACAACCCCCAGCACTGAAGCCCCTGCATGAATCCCTTCCAGGGACTGCCACTTCCTTCCCAGGGAGAACACAGCAGGGAGGCTGCCAGACCCCCATGGGACAGAGGGGAGGGGGAGTTGGGGGGGCCTCTCAGGCAGGCAAACAGTGACAGGCGCCACGGAGCCCATAGCGGGGCCGCTTGTGGCCGCTGCATCTGTGTAGTGGCTGCTCAGCAACCGGGGATCTCGCCAGCCAGGGCGTCCGCCCGTAATGCAGCCGTTTCCGTCGAAGTTCCGCCCGTAATGCAGCCGCTTTCGCCCACAGTCCGTCTGCATAAGAGGCGCCTGTTTCTGCATTGCCTTCATCTGCGGAGCAACCCCTGTTTCCCTATTGGTCTCTGCAGACCCCTCTCTCGGAATCTCTCTCCCACCAGCCTTGTTGTCTGTCTGTCTGTCTGTCTGTCTGTCTGTCTCTGACCCACCCGTGCCCCTCCCCAGCACCCACTGTCTGCCTGCCTGTGTGTCTGCCTCCCCTCCCACTCCCTGATGATGGCTGCTGGCCATCCCCCACCCTGCCAGAGCGCCTGCCGAGAGGCGCTGTCGTCACCCCATCTGGGGGCGTGATGAGCTGCGTGAGCCCTTCACGCTCGCAGCAGACAAGCCCAAGGCATCTCTCGGTCTTGGCCGGTGCACAGAGCAGAAGGCACGCCGGGATGCCTTCTTTGTGGGCATTGCCCCGGCCCTGGAGGTCCAGGGCTTCAGGCAGCGCACGGGCAAGTCATGTCAGAGGCAGTTCCAGACATCATGAGCCCCCCACTTGTGTGTGACATTCCCCCCCTCCTTCCCTTCCCTCCCCCGCTCCCCCCCCATGACACCCACGTGCAGCCTCAACGTGGCATGGGGGTGGCATCGTCTTCTGCAGGAGGGGGGACGGCCACTCTCCCCTGCAGCAGGTGGCTGATGCACAGGGTGCCCTGTGGCAGCTGGCTCGGGCACCTCGCTCACCTGTCACCTGCCCTGCATCCACCACATGACTGGCGCAACCCCCCTGCCTGCGGTCAGCCCCTTTGCGACCGGGCTGAGACAGACACCGCAGCAGCTGCCATGGATGGACGCTGACACATGCAGACACACAGGCCTGCACATGCCCAAGCCAGACACCGAGCCTGGAGATCCTGCCTGCCTGGGAGGTAAGTGTTGCCTGGATCCTGGGGTGGTGCTGGGCCACAGAAACTGCAGCCTGCCTAACTCAGGCATACCTCTGACCTAACTCAGACATAACTTCTGCCTAACTTAGGCTGCACTTAGGCCACACTTATGCCTGACTTGGAGAGGAGTTGGGTTGGAATGGGCTGTTAGATTCACATCTCTACTCAGGCACAAGTCTACTGGGTGATGTTGAATGTCTGCCTCCAATATCCAGTTTCCCCATCTGTAAAATGGAAACCAGTTTAGCTCACAGTGGGATGAGAATGGATAGAGGTAAAAAAAATTCAGTACTCTGCAAAGAAACAGTGTTATATAATTCTTAATGCTAAGCCCCTTTTCATTGCTCAAGCAGTTAACAATGTCACGCTTGCAAATTAGGAAATATATAAAATGTGCAGGACTTATTTTTTTAAGACTGAAGCTAATAATGACAGAGGAAAGATTTCACAGACTCCAAATCCCTAACAGAGAAAATCTCAGTGTGAATAACATGAGCGGGTTGAGTCAATTTCCAGGATGTGGGATTACACTGGGATAAAGGGCAATTTCCCCACCAACAGCTGCTCATGTCCATGGACATTTGTATATGTAATTGTTGTTCAGGTTGTAATAATTGCAACAGCACATGGAATCATGTCAACCATGGTCAATGTGTCAATTGTAATTGACGTCCTGGAAAGGCCCCTATACAAGATAAGTGCCTGCAAAGCATACATACACGTTAAAAATCCCATTTTTTGCACTTTAAATGCCGAAAAATGAAAAAAGGGGAAAAAATAGAAATCTCAGGAGGCTCGCGCCCCCCCCCCCAGAGCCTCAACGCCCCTACGCCCTGGGGCCCACCGCACCACCGCCCCATATCAGCCTACGCCCCTAGTTAGACTGATGAAAATCTATCGGAATAGTTGTTTTATAATAACATGGATGGCATCAAAGGAAGGACAAGGAAGGAAGGATATATATATAAAATATGGAAGGATTACTGTGAAATTTTCTCTCAGAACTCTAACGTGGGATGGACAGCCCAATCCTACCTAAATCCCCACACAGTGATGCAGCAGTCCTGGCACAACTTCCACTGCATCCCACGGGGCATTTTCAGGTGCTGGAGGTCTCCTCAGGATAAGGGAGTATTTGTCCCCTTGCCCCAGGGTAAGCCCCAGCAACCACTATGGGACAACTTGGACCTGCACCAGCTCAATTGCTGGTGCAAGTTCACATAGCTTTGTGCGGGTGGATCAGGCCCAGGAAGGGACTTAGGATTTGGCATGTGCTACCACTGCCAATCCCACCCCCCCTCCCAGGCCTGATCCATCCTCCTCCCCAGCACAGCTCCATTCCACCCATCCCCCATTCAATCCACTCCCCACCACCCTTCAACCCCCTGCATGGGCTTACCTGTTCCAGCAGGTTTCCATCAACCCACCGGCATGTGGGAGGCTGCTGCAGCCTCTCTGCTGGTGAGCCCACCATGTTTGTCAGTGGAGGCTGCTTTATGACAACCATAAAGCAGTCTCTTCCAGTGCAATGTTGTCCCAACAAATTCCCTTTCTACCCCTTCAAGAGGCTAATGTCTGGTTGAGACTAATTAGTTCCCCTTTCTCACTCACAAGCAGTGGCGTCGCTGGAGGTGGGACAGAACGCTAAGTTCCGCACCGCACTGACCTCCGTTACTCACCGGCACGAGGCAGCCCTGCCCCCTCGCCTTCGGAGTCATTCAATGGGGCGAAGGTAATGCACAGGAAACTCCTGTGCGTTACCTTCGCCGCACTGAATGGCTCTGAAGGCGAGGGGCGGGGCCACCTCATGCCAGTGAGTAATGGAGTTCAGCACGGTGCGGAATTTAGCGTTCCGCCCCACCTCCAGCGACGCCAGTGCTCACAGGCAGAGACGGACCTGCGCCCCCAAGGGGGGCCAAATTTTGGCACCCCCCCAAAAAATGAAAAAATAAAAATCGCTCCTGGGGTTTTTCGTGGGTTTCTGGGTTTTTTTTAGTGGTATCTTGCTGTGTGTGTGCTTTCTCCCACTTAGCTTGTGTATCTGAGGAGACGGAGCCAATTCGGAACTTCCATTGCAAGCGCCGGGAACTCCGGAAAAGCGCCCAGCAGGGCGCTTCGTCATTCTGCGCTTGCACAAGTCTTCATAGTTCGTGCAGGCGCAGAACGATTGTAAACTTCGTCGTTCTGCGCCTGCGCAAGTCTTCACTGTGAAGAAGTTCGACGAAGAACAACGAAGCGCCTGCTGGGCGCTTTTCCGGAATTCCTGGCGCTTGCAATGGAAGTTCCGAATTGGCTCTGCCTCCTCAGATACACAAGCTAAGTGGAAGAAAGCACACACACAGGAAGATACCACTAAAAAAAACCCGGAAACAGTAAAAAAAAAAAACACAGAAAAAAGAAACTGAAACTTAAGGAGCCCCCCCCAGGAGCCCCGGCGCCCGGGGACCCTGGCCCCCCCTCCTGATGACATCACTGCTCACAGGTCCATCAGTCAGAGTCCATCAGCACTCAGCCAACCTTCAGGTTTTCCTCCTCTCTGCTACACACAACCTTCCTGCCTCAAGGTGCTGTTTGCATACTTGAAGACCTGTCTGCCTCTAGTGGCTGAAGCTGTGCAGCCTGCCTACTGCTGAAGCCTAGGTTTTAACCTCTTATTCCCCAGATTTGTTAGAACAAGGGGCCACTGTAGACAACACAAACTATCTCCTCGGAGAAATCTTACGCATTCTCCAATACAAATGCTAATTACAACAGCAGGGGAGGGAATAGGATTGGGCCAAAAGTTTTGTATACACACACATACACAATGTACTTTAGCCCTTCCCTGTCTCCCATATTCTTTTGCTGGTGTTGCCACTGATTAATATGTAGATAATGTGAATACCCCACATCAACTTCTTTGCCTTAGATTTATACACGCCAGACAGAAATTCCAGAGCGAGTTGACAACTTGTCCTTGTCCAGCATTATGGATCCCTTGTTATATCCTGTGAACTACAAAGGTAAGGAAAGAGACACTAAATTATATCAAGGGTCCACTTCTGGACCCACTGAGTGAACAATGTATCTTGGTTGAGATCTAAGAAGAGTGTCACATCAGATTCTGGGATTTAGATGTATTCCCACCAATGGCAATGAAGCAGCTATTTTCAGTAGCAGGTTAATCCATTGTTCCATGCCTCTGACTGTCAAACGTGTTTGTTATATATTAGCCTTTTGACTGCCAAATTGGCATGAATCATTTACGTTTATTTTTAGCATTGTGACAGTTAGCATGTATCACAACTTGCTGTTGTGATCACATCTGAAATGAATGTGCAATTAATCTTTCCCATCACCTTTTCCTTCTTTATGCTCTCCTTTTCCCAACATGCACACCAGCAAACAAAAGAGAACTATGTCCGTATATTCCTAACAGGTGAGCTTCCAGCAGCTTGGAGACCTTCCAGCAACTATGTATCCTTATAGTCAGATTAGCACTGAGGTTGCACCACCCCCTTTCCCTCTCCTACACAAGCCCCATCGAAATGAATGGGGGCTCTCTGGGAAACTGGCAGTCTCCTCTGTGGTAGCCAATTATTTCAATGGGGCTTACACAGGAAAACTTCCTAGTAGTTTAAAGAAAAATAAAACAATTATTTCTAGTACACCATGCACACAATTCAGCCAAAGTTAAGCACTTTCAGTGCAATTCTACATGCCTAGGGTTGCAGCCCTGATCCAATTCATTTTGATGGAAGTGTTAAGCACATGCTTAAATCCTCCCCACTGGAACTGGTGAGATATTGAAAGTACCTAGTTTTGGCTGGGTTATGACCAGAAGGTTTCCCAGTTCTTGCTGGACTCTGTCCTTGGTTTGAAACTTTGAGTCTCTTAAGAAAACAAATAAAGTTGCTTAAACAAAAAGCATTCTTCTCACTCCTTTTCCTCAGGCAGCTAATACGGCAATCTTGCCCCACAACAACTCTGTTTTAAATAGTTTGGCACACTGTGCTTCAAAGATTCCAGCCAGTTAAATATACATAAATGGAGACAGACTATATAGCAGTCAGTATCATTTCAAACTTATGTAGTATCTCTGGTTATGTAATAGTATCATGTTGACAATCATTGATACTGTTTTGTGACAGTATTGCTAGGTAGAATCTGTTGTGTGACAGTCTTACTTTAAGTTGGTGTAGAATCCCTGGGGGGATTGACAGGTTGCTTCCAGGCTTATTTCAATTAACTCATTAACTAAGGGTAGGCTTACCAGATTTTCCCTGTTCTAAACTGGGAACCCCCCCTCCAATAAAATAAAATAAAATAATAAATAAATAAATTAAAAAAATGGGTTGTGTGAAGTGCCCTTTTGGCACCTGAAGGGTGTTCGAAATTTTTATTTATTTGTTTGTTTTAGCCAGTCAATTAATTAATTAAATTGCCGCCGCCATCATCATTGCTGCCAGTCGTTGTAGATATAGAGATCATGGCATCTCGGCATGCACCACGTGCCTTTAGTTTTCATGATATGTTCCACAACAAAGAGAGTAGGAATGATTTTTATAATAACAACAACAGTACAATAAATAATAAATGGACAGTGTGCCACCATTTGTCAACATGCACTACAGGCCAGGTGAAGAAAGGCAGAGGAAACTTGCAGATATAGAGATCATGGCATCTGGGCATGTACAAAGTGCCTTTAGTTTTCATGATATGCTCCACAACCAGCCTCCATAACAATAGCCTTCCCAGATACTGCCTGGCACTCGCCGGGACTGGGGGCGTGGCCGGGGGCGGGGACTTCCTCCCTCGAGGCTGGGAGCTCTCCGGAACAGCCCGAGTAAACTTGGGCTGTTCCAGAGAGCTCCCAGCGTCGCGCAAATACGCAACGAGGATGGGAGCTCTCCGGCCTCGTCGCAAATACGCGACGAGGCCGGAGAGCACCTACAAAAGTCCCAGCTGGCCGGGACAATGAGAAGACCGGCCGGGAGCCCAGGACTGGGCTCCCGAACCGGGATTGTCCCGGTCATTTCCGGGACTATGGTAAGGCTACATAACAACACTCACTCCACCCACTGCCACTACATACTAAAAAAAACCTACACAACACATAGCACAGTGACAGCAGCAACAGGGGATTTATTTTTAAACACTGACCTGTGGATGACTGCTGTGTTTGTCCCGTTCTCTCTGTCATCCCCCTGTTCTCTCTGTGTTCATCCTGTGTTCAGGACCTGTGGGACTTACCCGTAGGTAAGGCAGATTGAGAGATTTACAGCCCAATTCACAGACTGCCCTCTTAATGAGGGTATTATTGAAGTTCCTCACCTTTTTGTTAGCCAAAATTGCTCTGTTATTTTGGGGAATAGCTTTAATATGGCAATTTGGCATGTATAGGATCTTTATACCTGTGTATACCAGAGTCCAGCTTCACAGAATTCCGTTTTAAATAATATTGAAGACACACATGGGTTGCTTTCCAATATTTACTAGATAGTTAGTCAGATTCATACAATATGTAGCAATTCAATATGCAACAATCAATCACACTCACAGCATACAGATCTAGAAAACTTAGTTAGAAAGGTACAGAGATTTAGCAGGTTCTGGCTTTTTACTTGGGTGATATTTACCTAATCCTGGAAGGTAGACCTTGGCTGCAAAGCTGTGTTCATGGCATAAGCCAGCAGTGAATGAAAAGAGGATAAAACAAATTGGGTCTGAACTGGTCAGACTAGCAATCTGTAGAATAACTGAGAAGTCAAGGTAAGAGTGGGGGGGAGGGGGAAGAGGGAGGGAGGCAGAGAGAGAGAGCAGGATGTAGCACAGAGCTCACCGGTGTCCAGAATGCAAGAGGAAGCTAGCAGGCTGACAACCTGCCGTCTTAAAACCTACACACAGAGGAGGAGTTTTTGGCTCTTACGCTGCAAAAAGAAATACCTTGTTTTGGACTGGAGGTAGATCTGTGGGTGGAGACATACATACCCATACATCGGGACAGAGGAGGAGGGGAGAAGGCTTGATGGTCCAGCCATTAAGGAGACAAAGCAAAGTCTTCCAGGATGCTCATACCAGGTGGCTTTCTGTATTGTTTCCTCCCCGGACCATATTTTGCATATATTTTGTGTGTCTTCTTTCCTGGCTGACTGGGCACTTAGGAAGTCTTTGGCTATGTCCGTTTGGAGGGGGGGGGAGAGAATGGAATGTGTGTGATACGTGCTGTGAGCACCTTGATTCATGGCGTGCTGAACTGCTGAATGCTGATCAGATCCTTCTCCTCATGGCTTCTCTTGGCTCTCTGGGGGAAATCTTTTACAGCATGGCTTCATACACTCAGGTTTGACAGAGGGACGTGGCATGGCCATCGCGTTTGTGTCATAATACAGTCCAGCTCACAAGTCCAGCTCACAAGTCCATCTCAAAAAGCCTCATGGCAACAGTTTTCATTTTAAAAGTCATTTTACAACATTTGACCTCCAGAAGCAGCGGCGAAACGTTGTTGGAGCGCGTGGAGCAGGAACTCCAGGCGCTCGGGGCGGGAGGGTGCGATCGGGGGAACTAATTGAAGTGCCGAATCGGTCCTCCCTCCCTCTCTGGAACCTGTTCGGCTCCGAAATGAGCGGTAAACGGGCGGGGGGTGCGTCACGCGCGAAGGCCCTGCCCCCGCGCGCCCGGTGCCCGGCGCCCGGAGCGCACCCATCATCTCTGTCCAGAAGAGAGCAACCCCCTATCCCCAGACCAGAGACGATGGGCGCCCTACCAGTGCAAGGGCACATGGGGGCGGGGCCTGCGTCGCGTGACGTCGACACGCCCTCGCGTCACGCCGACGCGCCCCCACCCGTTTTTCGCTCATTTCGGAGCCGAACCGGCTCCAGGGAGGGTGGGAGGGCCCAGACAACGCGTCGCTTCCAAGTAGTGAGTTCCCCCAGCGCGCCCCTGTGACTTCCCCGAGCGCACACACCCCCGCCCGCGAGCGCCTGGAGCTCTTGCTCCACGCGCTCCACTGTAGTTCCGCCGCTGCCAGACAACCAGATCTGGAGACCATTTCCAGATCATTCTTACTTCCTTTCCATGCTCCTGGCCCAGAGATCTGCTGCTGTTCGTTGCACAGAAATTGACCACTGAAAATCTGTTCAGAAATTACAAAAGGTTCCAGCATTCTAAATTATGGGAAGGAACTTCCCCAGGCCTTGATGGTGCTCCCATGCACCTGAGTCAGCCACAAAAATTCTACCTTTCTCTCCCTTTGCCCCCACAAAATTAATTAATTAATTAAAAAAAAATCTTGCATGTGTGTTATTAGGGTGCATTCACCTGCTCCCTCCCTGCTGGGTGGCTGGGGGGAGGGAGCTGGAGCTGAGTGAAGTGGAGCCATTCCCCTTACCCCTTTCCCTTATTTCCAACTTCACCTGCCCTGCCTCCTCTCTCTGCCCAGGTCCTGTTTGAAATGACCCAGAGGAGCAGAGCATGCTGGGTGTCTTTTCCAGGTCATTTCAGGCCCAGGACGAATGAAGAAGCTGTGCCCAGGGCAGCTGAAACTGGAGGTAAATGAAGGGCTGTGCTCACTGCCGCCGAGGTTTGTAATTTTAAAACTTACCTTTTTCCCTGTCAACAGTCATCTTGGATTTCACTAAATCTCACAAGATCCAAGATGGAGGTGCCCAAATCTCGTGAGGGCACGAGGTAGGCTCGTGCCCTCTCGAGAGTTGACCACCTCCATCTTGGATCTCACGAGATTTTGTGAGATCCAAGATGGCCACCAACAGGAAAAAAGGTAAGTTTTAAAATACAAATCTCAGCGGCGGCAGCAAGGGCTTCACCAGGCCCGGAATGCCCAGGTCGGATCTGGGACCGGATCCTGGATCTTGGGACTGGATCTCGGGACCGTCCCAGGTTTTCCGGGACGGATGGCAAGCCTAACTAAGGGGCCGGTGTTGGATGAGTGAATGCAAACACCTGAGTCTACAGAGAGGCTTAATAAGTAGTAGTTGGCTGCTAGTGTTTCTATTACTTCTGAGGATGCCTCAAGTGTTTGAGGCGAAACAAAGTTTTTTTAACATCTTTATATTTTGAAATAAAAGTGTATATACAACAGAGTTTTCCCGGTATGCTGCTTGTTTTTAACTCTGAGATTTGGACACGTCGTGAAAACCTGAGAACATATTTATATAGCAGCAGTTCCCAAACTTACCACTGTTATGGCGAGATCTTGCAAGAAGCACGCTGCACAAGAACAGGATGAAGTAACTCGGCTCAGAGTGGCGAACAATAGCTGAGCAAGGATGACATCCTTGCTCGGTCATCTTTGGCTGCTCCTTCATGAAGGCTCCTTTGTGAAGGCTCGAAGGTCTGCTCCTAGCCTTCACAAAGCCTTCACGAAGAAGCGGCTCAGAGTGGCAAAGGGTGGAGCCTTTCTTCAGCTGCTTCGAGTTCTGCAGTGGCGGTGATGTGAAGACATTGTCGTGTCACCACCAATTACTTCCTTGTCTGCGCCCTGAGGTCGTAAGAAGGAGGCCGCAGTTTGATTGCAATGCTCCACTCAGAGTGAAGAGGGAGAGCACCCACAGCTTCACAATTGGGCCGTGGTCATCTCCTCACAACCTCCTCCTTGAGGTGCACCTTGGCAGAGCACCTGGGGCAGGTACCTCTCAGGCTTCACCATAGTTACACCCCTGGGTGGGACAAAAGGAGTGGTGATGGTTGAGATTTTCTGGTGTGTTTTTCCCATGTTGTTTTCTGTTTAGGTTTTTTTTAATTCCTACACCAGCTTCGACACTGGCATAGCTTTGTGCCAATGTTTGGGGCAAGTCCATTGTCTGGACGGGTATCGTGCAAGTCAGCTCCTCCTATCCCACCCACGTCTCCACCTTGTATGGAGGTTTATGCCAGCAGTAATTGTGCCGGCAAGTGAAGGTGTGTCAGTGTAGCTCTGTGCTGATGTCCATGATATGTCTGTCAGCGGAACTGGGGCTATGACAGTGGGACTTTGTCATTGTATCCTAACCGTGCAGAATGGTATATCTGAGGTATAGGATTGAGCTGCCCAGTATTTACCACTGACTCTCCATTTGAGACCCATTTAAAAAAACCACCAATAACTAATTCTGAAAACCTGATCTATAAAATCTTTTTCAAGTGAAGGATTGATACATGGTCAAGGAGTCCTCGTTAAGACATATTCACGGTCTCATGCAAATAGATTGTTTCTCTGTAATATCTGTCTCAGTGATGTATAACTGCTGTAATCCATCTTGAGCCCAAGGGGAGGGGGAGGAGGGAGTGCTACAAATCAAAATGAATGAATGTGTTTTCTGGTCATTTTATACCCTATTCCCTGCTCAAGAGGTGGTGATCACACCATATGAACATTTTAATGAAAAGAGCATTCATTGATTGGTTCAATTAACCACAGGTTTCCATTCATTTTTAAGACCAACTGGAGCTGTTCCTAGTCAAAGAGTGACTGATGCATGATGGCAAAAAGCCTTGTACATCCATCAGCCTCAACAAAGCTTGACGATGATTTGCAAGGTAATAATTTTGTCCCTCAAGGTGGACCATGCCATTTTTTAAATACACACCAGTGCTGTTACCTACAATTTGATACTGTACAGCAGAGGTTCCCAACCTGTGGTACTCATCTCACTAGTGGTACATAGACCACAAGCTGATAGTACGTGGACTTCCAGCAACCAAGATGGCAGCTACCATCTTGGCCATGTGGCCCTCCTGCTCTCCCTTGTGCCTTACTGTGCATTTCTGTGCTCCAGTGCACAGACATCGGCACTTACTTCCGATGGTCAAACGTGGTACGCAGATGAAAAGCGTTGGGAACCTCTGTTGTACAGTATTTGTTTTACAGCCCAATCCTAACTAAATTTCCAGCACCGATGCAGCCATGCCAAAAGGGAGCCAGATGCAACCGATGGTGGTGGTGGTGGCAGTCAGGAAGGCCTCCTCGAGGTGAGGGAATGTTGGTTCCCTTACCTCAGGGCTGCATTGCAGCTAGTGGCGTCACTAGATGCGCGTCACCCCAGGGCAGGGGGGCGCGCGTCACCCCCCTGCCCTAGGGTGACCCCCCCAACACACACACACACCAAGCGTGACTGTACTTGCCGCTGCCGACGGCTCCTCTCTTCGTCTGGCTCGGCCGGCGCTCCAGGGCCTTCTGAGGAAGGCCCAATGGCTCAAAACGTGAAGATTTACGTTTTTCGCGCATGCGCAGTACATTTTCTGAGGACAAAGGGCTGCCCATTTGCCCTCAGAAAAGTACTGCGCGTGCGCGAAAAATGTAAAACTTCACGTTTTGAGCCATTGGGCCTTCAGAAGGCCCTTGAGCGCCGGCGGGGTCGGATGCTCTGAGACCTGCTCCCTGGCCTCGGAGCCTGCGGAGGGTGACACGCGTCACCCCTTTGCGCATGTCATGCGCGCGTCATCCCCTGGCGGTCCGCCCCCCCCGCCACGCTCCAGTGACGTCTGTGATTGCAGCTGCATTGGTGCTGGAAAGTTGGTTAGGATTGGGCTGTTAATTGGTCAGGGGGGGAAGAGTGAACAGAAACCAAAGATAGAGCAGCAAGTGCTATAGTTCATAGATAGTTGCAATAAAAGTGCTATAGTTCACCCACCTGCAGCATGCCTGGGTGCCAGAAGTCGCACAGCAGGAAGACAGTGGAAAGCAGTGAGACCACGGGCGCAAGTAGCTCAGTATGGCCTACTTTGACTGGCAGCAACTCTCCAGGGCTTCAGGCAGGGGGTGTTTCCCAGCCCTGTCTGGAGATGCTGCCAGAGACTGAACAACTTGTCGGTTTTCTGCCTGTAAAATAGGAGTTCTACCACTCAGCTGTGTCTCTACTCTGCAGAAATGTGTTCTGTGACATGTCAGGCCTATGCTCCTGCCTGCCTTTCCCATTTCTTTATTTTAGATATTTAGAGGTCAATTTATTGTTAGCCCTAAGAATAATCAAATATGTTAGCTAAACTTGTTGTTCCTAATCCTAGATGGTTATGTGAAGTCAACTCAAATAGACTACCAGCGCAATCCGATTTAATTTTTGTGTGGTTTAACCAGCGGCCCAGCGAGAACGGGACGGGAGGCCCCAGAACGGAAAAGGGATTCAAATCCCCTTTGAATTCCTCTTTTGGAGGGGATTTGAATCCCTTTTCCATTCTGGGGCCTCCCGTTCTCGCTGTGCCGCTGGTTAAACCGGCACAAAAGTTAAGTCGGATTGCGCTTCAATCCTGTTAAGTTTGGTGAAGACATTGACTGTGGTCCCTCACCTTTTCCAAGATTGTCGAGGATGCTGCAATTCACGGTCTCTGACCCAAACTCACAAGACGACCAGGAACGGGACTGCAGGTCAAAACTGGGGGGGGGGGGGGTTGAGGTCAACCCAGTGAAGTATGAATTGGTCCTAGATGGCCTCGCTTTAAAAAAAGGGGGGAGGAGTCTATTACTGTCTCGTTATGGAAATTGCAGACATTTGCCACTAGGGGTCCGTCTCTCCCTTTTATTGCAACTGAAAGAGAACTGTGCGGAGGGGGGGGAGTCTGATATGAATGCTCAGATGGGTATGGCAGCAAAGGGAAAGGGGGGGGAATAGTGGAAACACGAAGGTGGTGTCAGGATCTTGCCGGGAGGAGAAAGGAATTCCAGTGCGGCGCTCTCGCAGCTTCCAATGGATCGAGCCATTCCTTTCTGCGGGGGGAGGCGGATCATGCTTCGGGATGGCGGCTCTGCACTGTAAATCTGCCAAGCGAAATTGCACCACCAGAGCGGTTTAACTTCAGTGGGTGGGGACCAGGGTGCTTCCTTAAACAGGCAGGAGAAGGAGCGAGCGAGCGAAGGGAAGCGCTGGCAGCTCCGCGATCCTCCTTCCTGGGCGGCCGCCGCTGCCGCCGGTACTGCTGCTGCTTCCCCGGACCCTAGCCCAGCTGTGCAGCTTTTGCTTCTGGATGTGTCATCTCGCACGTGGGGCTCTTCTTGCGCCACGAAAACTTTCAAGGGATACTCGCTTCCAAGTTGGACACGCGGTCGGAGACATCGGAATGAGAGGGGGGACCTAGTTCGTCCTGCATCGCCTGGTCCGAGTTGGGGGGGGGGTTGTCACCCCGCCTTTTTCGGTTTGGTGTTGCCGGAATTCCCATCCCACGTTGAAACCGTTTGTATCCAGGACGCTTTTTCCCTCCCCCTTCCTTAACGCGGAAAATGTTGCAATGTGTCTTTTTAGCGCATGGGCTCTTATTTTTTACGGAGGGGGTGGGCCTCCTCCATTCTTTATTCCCCCCCCCCGTGTTTCTCCACTTTAGTTCAAGAAGATCTGGTAGGGACAAGGAGAAGGCCAAACCATTTAATCAAGACTTCGCTTCGTTTGCTTCCCCTTGACATAAGGTAAGCAGGGAGGGGAGTGGGGGAGGAGAGCGACTACGCACGCGTGTGTTTATATGTGTTAAACTTTTCTGCTGTTTAAACACTGTGGTCAATTTCGCCTCCCTCTCGCTTGTCTACTTGGTGATGCTCCGACGCTTGAGGACGGGTCCCTTGGAACTGTCATCATGGTGTGGTCGAGATCGATTTGAACACAAGATCAATCTACTATTGATCCATGATTCTGGACGGGTGTTTGGAGGCATCGAGGGTTGTCACAGCAGTGGGCAGGGCGATCTCTGACTTTGCTGGCTGTAACCTGCAGGCGGGTGGCGTGGACGCAGCCCTTCCTGAAATATTCTCTCTCGCGCACACACACCCCTCCGTTGCATATCGCTCCACTTTGGAGAGCTGCCTGTGTCAATGCCGTTGGAGTGCGTTTCTAAGGCATGTTTTCTAAACGAGAGAATGCGCCATGTGGTTAACAATTAACGTGCTTTGGGCTTTTATTTCCGCTCCTTTCCCCCTTTTGTTAACTTAACGGTGAGTGACCATCCACCGTCAGTTTCCAACAACTCCCCAGTCCAGAGGCTCTAGATCACAATAATCCGGATTTAGTTTTGTTCTCGCCCTTTTAATCGTTTGAAAAAAGAAATAACTGTTTTTAGACCCTAACAAGCTGCCTGTGGCCGACGGGAGTAGATGATCAGCTGGGGAGTTTGGGGCTGGGTCTTTGCGGGCGAGATGAGAAGTTTCTGCCTTCAACTGGCCTACAAAGTCCCAGTTCTCGGCTCCTGACTGGGCACCACCCTGCATGGAAGCGAAGACTCTCCCTTGACGAAACTTTAACTCTCTGGGGGACGGAGAAGAGCCTCTGCTGTCATTTGGGGAGGAGGGGGAGAGAGTGTGAAGTCCCCCTAGTGCCTGGCTCTGGACTCTCCTCGTAAACGCACGTCTCCCAAATAGGACTCGCGCTGCTCCCTCCCCTCGTCAAGAAAGAAAACCTTTGGTGTTTGGTGGTGTTTCTACAAAAAAGGAGGACGACGACGACGACAGGAAGGGTGTGACCCAGTCCAGTTTAAGGACTTTACAAAATCCTCTCTTATTTGAATGGAAGGGTTAAGCACATGCTTAACTTTTCCCCATTAAAACCAACCAGCGGGATCCAAAAGCGTTGGATCTGGACTGACTTGTGCCCTAATTGAATGCCATGATATAGGCCATGTGCCACACAGGCCATTGCGAAAGCACTGTGCAAATTAAAAAAAAGGGGGGAACATTCAAGAGGTTATATTATTAAATTTGTATCTATTCAGTGTAAAACCTAGACAGAGACCAGACTTTTTCACTGCCCTATAAATACATTTCACAGTGAGGTCAGTATTAAACACTGTCAAGTAAAAAGGTTTTTGTGGTGTTTTGCATTTGGTTTTTTTGCTGGCAAAACTGATGTTTCTGCTCTTTCCTCATGCCCATATGAAAAGTATTTATATGTTTCCAAGATCTGCAAGTCATGCTAAACAGATCTGGTTTAAGGCCTTAATCTAGTCTTTATTCTATGAATGTCTTTTTTACACTCCTTTGATTTGAAAAGAAAAAAAATAATTGGGGAAAAATACTGGATATTTTGCATCTGTATTCAGTTCTTGCAATTAAAAAAAAAAGGAATTGGGATGGTAATCTGAACTTTTATTACCCAAAAAATCAGGCCATTGCAACTTTATATACAGTATTACCTATTACACTGACTATCATATTCTTTATAAACACATATGTAGTAGATGGTGTATAAATTAAAAATAAATACATGATTGCCATAATATAACTCAACTGTATGTTTTGAAACCATTGCTTTTTATCATTTTTATTAGTAAAATAAATTTCACTGAAAAAAATATGCAGTCCGTACACATAACGCAAGTGATTCTTTGATTTTATATACTTTGCATATTGCAATTTGGAAAATCTTTAACCAAAAAGCAACTATAGTCATATTCATTGCTAGGGGAGGAAGGAATAGTACAGTATTTGCTCATTCTGGACTTATTCATGTTACACAGCGGTAAATCGCATGAGTTCAATTTATTCCCAGGTAATTGCACATAGAGATCATGGCATCTAATTAATTGCACATGACTTTTAAAAACTCTCTTTCAGAATTTCAACCCCCCCCCAAAAAAAGCTATAAATCAACACCATTAACTATTTTTGCCATAATTAACATGGATTTTATCGTATACTTGTCTGAAGTCCCATGACATTCAATGACATTATAGCTTAGTGTTTTGCGCATAAATCTTCAAAAACAGAAAACTAATTCATACACCCTAATATAACTTTTAGTCAAATGTTTAAAAGAGAAAAATTCTGATGGGTTTCTTTTAAAACAATAGACTTTTAATTATATTATTTATTAATTGACTACTTAGGCTTTCATGGTCAGTATGTCTTGCACAAAGTCTTCCGGGTCTTAAGACCATGTTAAAAAATTAAACTTAAAAAGCACTATAAAACAGACAGACAAGTTCTTATATGCTCCATCTATTAAATGCAACTAGATTGGTAACAGGCAGGCTAGTTCTTATGTGTTACTGTCCGTTAGATCCGACGTACGTTTCACTGACAATTTTTAGTCAGCTTCCTCAGGGAAAGTTAATTTGAAGCATCCAAGAGCCATTTCTTGGATTGCTTATTTTTTATTTCTCTATGTAGAATGAAAACTTTACGCCCCTTTCCAATCTACGTCGTTGAATTTTATTTTCTGATTATGCAACAGATCAGATTTGTATCTCTACCCTTGCCGTAGACAGGAACTGGGGTATGTTTCCTCCGCCCCCAATTTATTCATCTTTCTCCAGTTTTTAGAACTCCTCTTTATGGTCTTCACTTGCCATTTATGCATGAAATCATTTATTGCAAGGATATACCGTATATCGTCGGATAAAATTCATATTTAAAAATAAGTCTCATATAGTCCAAAAGGCCAATTCTTTTGTCAGAAAATATTTATTAAACGTTAAAAAATAAAATAAGTGCAATTATTTCCCAAAGGTTTTTAAAGCCAGCTAGGAGCTGGGGATCTTTCATTTTTTTATGCTCTAAAGATGTTAGCGTTTTTTCGGTAAGACAGAGATCCAAGTCCCACTGGCCAAGCTATCCTGATGTATGTGTCTTCCTATATTAAATGGCCACCACTCTGGTTATTATACAGTATATGTTTATAAAGTTGTACTATTGAAATCAGAGACATTTATTTCCAAGTGATGCATCAGGATGCTAGTTTTTGCTTCATAATTTGGAATGTAACATTCTTGTAACAGAATTAGGTCAAAGGCCAAGTAAGCCAAATGCTATATCTGTGCCATTTGCAACATGTCTAAAGAGCGCAATTTTCCTGTGACATTTTTCATAGAGAACCTAAAGCACAGAATTGTGTATGTTTTAATATTTCTATTGCTTTTTCAGTTTAAAGAATCATAAATGGTTTTTTTGAATTGGGCACATATTAGAATTGGCATACAGTATATCTGTTTATAACATTTAAATGCTGTCAACGTCCCAAGGTTTTGTTTGGCAGTTTGATGCATTTTTACTTGGAGGAAAAACCCCACTTTGTTCAGTGTGACTTGCTCTTTAGCCAGTCACTGTAAGCGGGCATAAAGTTGCAGCCGTGCAGCCTGATCCTTAGCATGTGGACTTGGAAAGAAGACACGCTGTCTTCCACAAAGCTGGCTCCCAGTAAGTATGCAGGATGCAATCCTATGCAGAGAGCAAGCGCCATTGAACTCAGTGGGACTTTTAAATAAACAGGCGTAGGACTGGGCTGTTAATGTTACATTTTACTGTTAATGTTACAAGTTATTTTGCTAGTCCGGATATGTTTGCATTCAGAGTCAGATATAAAAATCTAATTGATATTTCAAATCTAAACCTATTCATTGCAAAGCCACACAAACAGATTTATATCTCATTTCCCGGCCTTATGTTCTTTCATGAAAGTAGTAACTTTCAATACAGTTTAACGTTCACGTAACATGTTCCTCTGGCTTCCATAGCATAATAAACCTAATTAGAATAGTGTGTGTTAGCACTGAGTGCAAGTAAAATAATTGCATGCTGCGTACTTCTTATTCCAGAAGGCTACTCTGACATGGTCTACACAACAATACATTCCTCTGCATCTGAAATAATGACTATTTCCATTCATTGCATTCACCAGGAGGATGACAGTTTCTATGCTGTCAACAAATAGCTGGAGAGCTTCCTTGCAAAAACTAGTTTCAACTCTTTTTTTATCTGTTTCTCCTGTTCTCATTTTCTGATCAGTTTTGTTATTTCGCACATACGTGAAGCAGATGTGCAAAAAGAGAGCCAATGGAGGGGGAAAGAACCCTCAACTGATGACGGTTTTGTACAATTTACTCCAAAGTGTCTGTTCTAAATCTTATTCAGATCTTAAAGAATGAGCACTGCTTCTTGCATTAGGACTTCTGTTCTGCCCATACTGCGGTTATGGCAGGAAAAAGATGTCTTTTTAAGGGTGCCACTTTGTCGTGTGGGCTGCTGGCCCTCAACAAAACAAGGACATGATCCAGCACACAGCTTCTTTGTGCTTCAATTTCTTTTCAAATGTGTGCTGGTGGATCACATACAGTCCAGCATACCACCGCAGAGTTCTGTCTCTACCCACAGTGCCTGCATACACAGAGACCTCACTCATTTCAGTGGAGGGAAATAACGTATGCACAAGTGGATGCAAGTTGACGCAGGAAGTTTGTGACTGGAGCTCCTGTCTTCTTTTTGTTTTGTTTCCTGAAAGCAGGTTTTGGGTACTCCTCCAATTTTGTTCAGAGAGCAGCACTTGAGAGCAACCCTTGCCCCCACTGTTTTCTCAGATCTAACTTGTCTCCCCAGCTACTGTGAGTGCTTCTGGAACACACACACACACACACACACACACACACACACACACACACACACACACACACACACACACACACACACACACACACACACACACACACACCAAACTCATTTGGAGCAAAACCATGGAGCGTCAGAGAATTCAATATGAAAGTGAGTGTCAGAGAGCTCCAGAGAGCTTCTGCTACTAGATCAGGGCATTTATTTGTAATAAACTTGCAGCATTATGACCCCCACCCCACCCCAATGAAAACAATGAGAAATTCTCTGACGGTCAAGCAGTGGAAAAGTATACCTGAGACAGACAAGAAATTATCCTGCCAGTCTGCCCCTTACAGCGCAATCCTATCCAATTTATGCCACCGGCTGAGCTCTGCTCAATCCTATCCAAATTATGCCACTGGTGTAACCAGCAGTGCAGCAAGAACGAGAGGCCCGAGAAGAGAAAGGGGATTCAAATACGCTCCAAAAGGAAAATTCAAAGGGGATTTGAATCCCCTTTCCATTCTGGGGCCTCCTGTTCTCGCTGCACCGCTGGTTACACCAGTGGCATAATTTGGATAGGATTGAGCAGAGCTCAGCCGGTGGCATAAATTGGATAGGATTGCGCCCTTAGGGTCAAACTACATGTTACTGTAAGCATGTGCATGGTTGTTGTTGTTGTTGTTGTTTTTAATGTTAAATTAAACATTAATTTATCAGAACTGGATCAGAACTGCAGTGGGGGGCATTAACCCTATTCCTCCCACCAGAGTTCCAGTCCAGATCAGACATTCCTCCGCCATGGTTTTCAAAGGGAAAAAAAAGTAATTGTATTTTAAAGGTTTGTCATTAATTCCCAAATTCACAGCCTCAGAGAGCACAAGGGGCATCTCCAGTTTCACCGTGTCCCAGTTGTGCAGTACACACATGCAACACAACACTGTCTATGCTCCCGGGTGTCTGTTATCAGTGGAATCCTGGTCTGGCAGTCTTCTTCTTTCTCTATCATTTTCATGTAAGACTCTTTACTGGCTGTTGGTGAGGGATTTTTAACTTAAGACAGACAGGCCCAAAAACTTTGAGAGAGCAACACAGATTTCTGTTTAGAAAGAAAGGCCATCTGTTTCTGAACACACATTTCATAGCTTTTCCTGAGCCTTGCTTAGATAATGCTTTTGGGCTTTGCTCCCTTTTATAAGCGAATTGTAATTCTATGTCGAGATTTTCAGTGCTGTTCCTCTTCATTCAGGATCCTTGGCATGGTTAAATATTTTTATTCATAATGCAATTTCCTTTGGTATACTTGGGTTGCTTGTAATGCTTACAAAGTTGCCAAGTGCAAGTTCATTACCTCAACCATATATTTTTAAAATACTCTTTATGTCTTGGACTGTGTGTATAATACATAGCACAAGTTTATTTATCTATGTAGCCAGCAAACTTTCAGACAAAAGGAAATGCTCGTTATGTTTCATCATAAGATTTGCATGGGGTGAGGGTGCCAAAGGAATTCTTAAATACATGATATTGAGTTTAGTTTCACACTTTATATGACCATATTGTTTGCTGTGGTTGAAGTGGTGTTAAATCTATGTTGTCTGCAGTAAACATGAAAAGTGTGAAAGGGAAATGTTTGTTTTCAGAAACTTGGTGGACACATGGCAGGGAACTCTGGCCAACCATGATTCTCCGACATATGCCCTTCATGTGTCCCCAGATGTTTGGAAACATGTATTTCCCCATCATACATCATGTTTTAGTGCAGCTAAGACGGGAGTAACCCCAGTTACTTTTGTAAAGTTACTCCACATTTTATGTGACAAATATGGATTAGGTCAGCATTCCCAGTTTTGTCTGCATGGGCATTTTGTGGCTTTACCATCCACACTTCACATATTTGATGTGAGAAATATCAGTGCAAATCTGGTATACATAAAAAATAGTATTTGCCTTGTAAAATCTGGAGCCACCCTGAGATTATAGCTTTACTTGAATATTAGTTTAAAAATGCACAATGCAAGCTATTGAGTCACACAGGATACTTCCTTAGGCTGCCAGTTTAAAAGGGGGGGGAGTTCAAACAGAGTGTGATGTAGCATGGTGGTGGTGTGCTATTTAAGGGAAAGAATCCTGTTAGCTGTTCAGACAGAAACCCTTGAGCAAACTGAAGGGAGCTCTCTTGAGCCCGGGCCGAGTTCCATCTCTTGTAGAATATGCTATGAAAAATGTTCTAAACATAATGGCTATCCATGACAGTTGATGAAAATAAAAGGCATTCCTTAAAATTGAGAACCGTCACCAAGGCTTAATTTCTAGAATGGGGGTTACTGTGGCTTGGGTATAATGGAATAATTCTTTGATGTGTGGTGGCTGTTCTCCCTGATTCTTAAATTGGGGTGGGGTGATTCAGCAGACTTGCCTACTAAGCAGAAAAGACAATCCTGGCTCATTTTTGTGCTTTTAACAACGTTTTGATGGGTAGAAGTCAGTAAGTGACATTATTCACATATGGAGATAAACATGATATCCAGCTAATGAGGGCATATCAAGCTCCTGTAAAAGGCACAGCTACAATAGCCAGTTGAAAAATTGCCAACTCAGCACTGGTTCTGATATTAGAAACCTCTTGCAGACAGAGAGCAGACTGAGCACCCTTTTGGGCTCCGCCGCAGGGGGTTCACAACATCTGACCTATTGCACCCACAATGACAAGAAAGATAGTGGTTAAGATCTGTGCTATTGAGCTCATGCACATTGGGAAGGGTGCTTTTAACTGTGGATTCCTCCGAAAAGATGTGACTTTCATACAACTGTGTGCATATGGAGTAATCTGCATATATGCATGACCCAGTCTCCAATGCAGGAAAACGTCACTTTGCACATCCTCAAATCCAGGGAAGGGTATTTCATGTGAGAGTAGCCTGAGAAAGTGGTTCAGTTACCATATTTATTTTGTTTTCAAAACTCTTGCACTTCAGATCAAGTGCCTCTGAGAATGTTCAGAGTGCCTTTTATTCTGATTAGAATTAAAATTAAAAAGACCTAGAGGCAAGTGCATCTGAGCTTTTGTAGAACGTCTTGACTTTCTTTAAAAAAGCAGCTTAAAAAACCCCAACAATGTAAGGACAGAGTGCCTGCCGAATATACGTGTGTGTGTGTGTGTGTGTGTGTGTGTGTGTGTGTGTGTGTGTTAATGCATTTTGTAGAAGTAAAGGATATAAAATAAAAACATCAACTGGCAGCCCAATCTTATCCCTCCCAGTGTAGGCTCTTCAGTGTGGGCCGCACGACCCATGCTGAGTTCTATCCAGTGAAGGGACTGACAGGAGGTCTACTGGATAGAATTCCAATTCCCCCTTACCCTGGTTAAACCCCCAGCTGACACAATGGGGCTACTTGTTTCTCCACCAGCTTTGTAGCTGGCAGAGAATCAAGAAGCCCCGTGTTGGCTGCAAGGGCCTAGAAGGGGGGGGGGGATAAGATACTGTGACCAACAAGCACGCCGCTACCACCCCCCCTCACAGGTCCGATCCGCCCATCCCCTCCCAGCCCCTGCGCCGCTAAGGGCAGCCTTACCTGCTGTGGCGTGCACGGGGTCTGGATACAGTGCCCGCAGGACGCTGCAAACCTTCCTGTCGGTCTTGCCTCCTCTAGGTGTCCAAACGTGCTGGCACCCATACACAATAGGATTGCACCATAAATTATTTTTTGCTCTAGAATGGCATCCTCTCATACTGGCAGTTGACTAGGAGATAACCATTCTGGCCAGACCAGTAAAATTTTAGCCAGTGTGGTGCTAGTCCTACCAGTTGCGGCCTGTGGAATTTTATTGTATTTTATATTTAAAATTGATATCCTGCCTTCATCATTAGGTACAGAGTGGCCAACAAAATCAACCATGTCCATGTTGTGCATGGAAGCACATGCACAACATGGACATGGTTTTAAAATTTTTCTTATTTTATATTTCATTTAAAACATGTGTATGTTTTAAGGATGATTTTTTTTAAAAAAAAATAACAAGCACCCATATAAAGTGTGTAAAATATTTTTATTTGTTGTAAGCCGCTTTGAGAGCCTTCGAGAGAAAAGTGGGATAGAAATCAAATAAATAAATAAAGTGAATCACAAGTGGACTGATTAAAGCCGTGGTTCCCAAACATTTTAGTACTGGGACCCACTTTTTAAAATGACAGTCTATCAGGACCCACCTAGCTTTACAAGACTTACTGTGCAATCCTGATGAAAGATCCGGCAGCGGAGCAAGCGCTCAACCACTGGAAGCTGATGCAAATGTGCCAGAAAGCATGTTTGCGACGACTCGCGAGTAAGGGCTGCCGGCGTGAGGCCGGAGGCCCTTACTCTGCCGCCGGATTGCCAGCCACCGGAGGAGTTAAGAGATCCCCTGGCAGGTGTGGGGGCAGACCGAACGGCGAGGGAGGGGTCCATTGGGAGGGGGCCGGCCTGGGAGGGATGGGGATGGCGGCAATTTTTGTGCTGGTGGATCTGAGGAAGAAGGCCCCCCAGCATACACACACACATGGTCAGTGTTTCTCCCATAGTGCTGCATTGCTTTAGCCTTGCTCCAGCTAAGTGTTCTCAGACTGGCCTACTGGGGAATTTCCAGGCAGTCCCAGCCAGCCCAGTTCACTAACTTGTTCAGCTTTGTTATTACTCTTCATGTTAAACAAATTCCAGATCTAAGCCCTGATTTCTTATCTCACATTAAGCCTTATCTTTTATCTTATTATAACAAGGGATTCCTTCTGTTGAGATAAGGGTGTATTGTAATTGTTACTTGCTGTCCTTGGGAGAGACAAAGAATGAAATCTAAATAAATAAATAACCTTGTTCTTCTGCAATTTTCTCTGTTTTGGAAGCTTTGTGCAGCCCACACCTATCAGTTCATAGTAGCAGAGTTAATGCAAGCCAGTTGCACCAACCTTGCGCTTAGTTCTGGGCATCAACCATTGGGATCTGGAGACAAGAGGCTACATGCGGAATTCCAAGTTTTATTTATAAAATGAAATAGCTTCTCACACACCATTATCAGGTACAAAAGGCTGAGACCCTACAAAAGCAATAATTTTTTTAAAAAATATCTACATTCTTGCTTTGATTACATTCAGCACATTTGGACAATGCTTTTTTTTAAATTTTGGTTTGTATGTGTGTGCTAGAATGCACAGAGAGTGGAAGTGCACGGTATGAGAAGTGATTTTGCATTCTAGGCAATGGAAGGCGTTTACAGTCAAATAAAATATGGGAAATGTAAAAACTAATTGAAGCATTTGAAGCATTCAATCCTTTAGATTGTTTTCCTAGACAATGTTTCCAGGAATCAGGAAACGAAACGTTGGAATTTAGAACTCTGGACTTTGGATTTTAATGGAATTTTATCTGTCTTGTTGAAGCTGAAAGAAACAGAAGACGCAAGTAGGATTTTATTTGTTTTTATTCAAGTCTGTTTTTTGTACATGGCTGTGATGCCCGTAACAATTAAATCTTTAAAAATATAATTGAAGCATTATTTTCAATAATGGTCTTGTATGATTTTGGAGAGTCTGACATCAGCAAAGCTTTTATGGCACAGTAATTTTAGTGGCCCCAATCCAGATACCTATGCTATGCACATACCTCATGATCAGAGGCGTAGCTGATGTTTTTCCAAGGGGACCGTGGGCGGGACGAAACATCTTCGCCCCGCCCCCGCAATCGAGCGGGACCGGAAATGGAGCACCACTGGAATGGAACGGAACCAAAAGTTTCTGTTCCATTCCAGTGGCGGGGCGAAGACGCATTGTCCCGCCCACGGCCCCCTTGGAAAAACATCAGCTATGCCACTGATCACGAGATACGTGCATAACATAGGTATCTGAAACGCCAGCTACGCCACTACTTGCGATAGCCCCTGTCACCTGTGGAGGGTAAGAGGGAGTGAGGGCTATCTAGAGGGCTAGCCCTACCAAGAGGAGGAGGAATCAGGCTGCTTCAGGCAGCAGATTTTGAGCCAATCAGCGGGGTGGCACAGCAGCCCACCCAGCACCACCTGGGATATCCTGCATAGGAAGGAAGACAAAATGGCACCACCCTGCTTTTTCTCTTCCCTTCCTCAGAGAAAAGGAAAGGGGGACCCAATTTGAAAGAAAGGAAGAAACTGAGGGTGCCAGTTACCTGAAGTTATATGCATACATACTCAGTTCTGGCAAATAGATGCAAGGGGGATGGGACTATATCCACATCTTCTGTTTCCATGCACAGTTACTCATCCAGCAAAGGAAACGTTTGTAGAAACATAGCGTTTAAATAGTATTTATTTATTGTCATAAGTAGTCTTCCAGCTTATGATGATATATTGCCAAGTGGTCCCTGGACACATACATTCCATTTTGGGACCTTGTGAGAAGTCTTGAGTTCACTTGGAGAGGGAGGTGGGATGTGTCGCCTTCCCCAAACTACAGAGCTTTTCTCTGTTCCAAACATTCCAGAGAGATCTCTGTACAAAGACATCAGCTGACAATTAGGGAACATCAGCATCTTTTTTGTCAAATCTCTGACCCTGACCAGGCATCACTTTAAGGCAAATATGAATAGCGTAATTACAAATCTAGCATACAACCCAGCCCAAGTCAGTCAGGATTAAGATCCCACTGAAAGCAATGGGATCAATTGACCTAAAATGAGTCATAATTTGCTTGTTCCATGACTTTCAAAAGGACTTAGTGACAACTAACTTGAACTGGATTGGGACCATCAGTAGTTCCGCTGAGTGCGACAACACGTTTTCCAGATTACGTGATTACAGGAAGTGCTGTTTTTTATTGTATTATTTATTTGAAATATATTTCTAGCATTTTTCAGTTGCATCTGCCATCACTAATTTATCCTAACAGTGCAATCCTATGCATGTCTACTCAGAAGCAAATTCCACTGAGTTCAGTGGGTCTTACTCCTAGGTAAGGTCGTATAGGATTACAGCCTTACAACCCAATCCTGCCTAAGATGCAGTGGCTGGCCTAGTCAGGATGTGGGCCCCCTGGCTTGGCCAAGGCTCACCACGGGGGAAGGGGGCATTCATCCCCTTCCCCTGGTGTAAGCCCCAGAGGTCCCAATGAGTCCCCTCGGATGTGCGCCAGCTCTGGAGCTGCTGCATGTCCGGGAAGGCCGTATAAGGTCAGTCCGGCCCGGAAAGGGAAAGGGGGTATGGTGGAGTGTGCCGCCGATATCTCCGTCCCCTCCTGGGCCCAGCTGACCAATGGCCCCCTCCCCATCATTCTGGCCTGCCCTCCCCACGCCCCTGAGCTGACCAGCATGGCCCTTACCTGGGTCGGCTGGTGCAGATCAAGCTAGGCGGTAGAGTGAGCGGCGCCAGCCTCTGTGCCAGCGCCGCTTACTCTCCCGGTGCTGCAAAAGTGCCTTATGGCACTTTTGCAACACGGTAGGCCAGCAGAGCAGGAGCCTCTGGATTACGCGGTTAGTGTGTGTGTGACCAGGGATGCACAGGATTTCACATTTGCATGAAGGGCCAACCAACCATAAGCTGTCGATCGAAAGGTCGGCAGTTCGATTCCCGCGACGGGGTGAGCTCTTGTTGCTTGGCCAGCTCCTGCCAACCTAGCAGTTCCAAAGCATGTTAATGCGAGTAGATAAATAGGTACCGCTTGCGGGAAGGTAAACAGCGCTCCGTGTTCCAGCCGCATGCTACGCGCTGCGGCAAGGAGAGTCATGCCGGCCACATGACCACGGAGGCGTCTTCAGACAACGCTGGCTCTTCGGCTTTGAAATGGAGATGAGCACCACACCCTAGAGTCGGACACGACTGGACTTAATTGTCAGGGGATACCTTTACCTTTTTTAATAAAAATAAACATTGATTATTAAGGTTGCTCAGCTATGAACCAAAATGAAAGTCTCAAACATGAATTTAAATTTCTCTGTCCCCTAACAGCTTTGATCGCCACACTTTTAAAATATATTACCAAATAAATCACTACATGGTGTGAATAATACAGTAATGTGTTCGATCAGGCCTGTACAAATTGTCTCTCACCAAGCCAAATGTAGCTCACCAGACAGAATAAGCCTCCCGTTTTGGCTTTTTGCCAGGGGGGGGGCTGCAACAAATGGGGTGTGTGTCAAGGACATGGCAGGCTGCAATGTATAGCTGATGGGCTCTATTTGGCTTGACAGGCCACAGATTGCACAAACTGGGTTGAATGCTGCCTCAACCCTAGGATTGCCAAGGAGATTTTTCATTCATCGCCGTTGCACAGTTCTGTTGATGGGTGGCTTTCAATGTGTACAGTACAATGTGTACAGCCTTTGCTCTGCGGGGGCTGCAATTTTCTTTCCTTTTCCTTTTCACATAGGATGGAGCTGTGTTTCGTTTTCTCTTCTCAATTTGACACTTACTTAGTCTTCTTCCCGCTAAACGTGCTGTAGAAATAGTCAGGAATGGATTGACAGCTGCCATGTCACAAAAGGCGGGGTGTAAATGTTATAGGTAAAAGGTAAAGGTGACCCCTGACAATTAAGTCCAGTTGTGTCCGACTCTAGGGTGCGGTGCTCATCCCCATTTCAAAGCCGAAGAGCCAGCGTTGTCCGAAGACGCCTCCGTAGTCATGTGGCCGGCATGACTCTCCTTGCCGCAGCACGTAGCATGCAGCTGAAACACGGAGCGCTGTTTATCTTCCCGCAAGCAGTACCTATTTATCTACTCACATTAACATGCTTTGGAACTGCTAGGTTGGCAGGAGCTGGCCAAGCAACGAGAGCTCACCCCGTCGCGGATTCAAACTGCTGACCTTTTGATCGACAGCTCATGGTTCAGCATTTTAACCCACTGCGCCAACAGATAAATACACTTTTGGGAAAAGGACTTGCATGCTCTCTTCTTCCCACCAGGTGTAAGTTGAAATCCTGCACATTTACTTGGGAGTAAGTAAGCCCTACTGAACGTAGGCCAATGGGAGTAAGCCTGTGTACATAAGATTGTGCTGTTAAGCACTGTGAAGTTTATTGTGCTGAGGGTGACACTGCCACCCTTCTGAAAGCAGTGGTAAATATTTGGAAGTTCTTACTCACTGGTTGCAGAAAAATGGGTTGTATCTTATCTGTTATCAGAACAGAAACAAAACTATTAGAGAAGTCCAGTCTAGCAGGAAGGAATGGAGCAGCAGAAAAGGGGGAGCTAGCAACTGTGTTGACCTACATTGTATAATGAAAGAAATGCATTGGGAAAAATAGAATACAGTACATTAAGACTTTCCAATATCTGAAAATAACTGAAAATCAGCACACCAAGGCTCCTTTTTTCCAGGTTTATTATTATTATTTCATGAAATGTAAAATCTATGGAGCATGGAGACAGGTAGGTGAACAAACGGCATAAGTTGATTCTAGAAAAACAAGGAATGCAATAATACTTGTTAACAGTTTGTTTTGGCTTCATGTTTGGTCTTTCATGCCACAAATCAGCATCCTCCCTTACAAGGATCGCACAGAGGAGGCTTAAATTACCTTTAGCCCCTCTTGTGCTATTTATGCAAATGTCTGATCATTGGTAAGCAGGACAGGCAAAGGAAAATAGGCACTTGTACTATAAATGAGCATTCTGACCAATTTAGGTTGTACAATTGCATTGCAAGCCAACTCTGGAGCTTTAAGCCGCACCTGCACATGTAACCATCTTGAAACAGCAGGGCTCACTGGTGCAAAATCTTGTATTTTAGAAGTGAATGTCTTGGCTTGCTCTCCCCAAGAGTTTGAATTTTATATATATATATATATATATATATATATATATATATATATATATATATATATATATATATATATATATATATATATATATATATATATATATATATATTGTTAAAACTGTTTTCCTGTAGGCCTGCAGATTGGCTAGACAAGGGAGAGCCTCTGAGCATATATGGAGTGCCAGGCCCTAATTGATTTCATCTCAGGTTTTAGGAATAAAGAGGAGCTGTAAACACTTTAATCATTCTTTCATGCTTATGTAGTTAATAACAGTTTCCCTACCCCCCCCCCCAATTCATCAGAATGCAAGTGAACCACATAAGGTGTTTCTGGTGCAAACCTATCCTTTGAAGCTCTACCTATTCTTCTGTCCAGGCTCTCTGTATCTTCTGAGAATGTTTGCTCTTTCCCTGACTATGCTGCCGGCTTTCATGCTTTGTTTGCTTTCCTTTAAGACTGTTTAAGTGCCCTCAGAGACTCAGACTCCATTCTTGCCAATTTCATCCACAGTGTCTCGGAGTTCACTGAAATTGAATAGGCAATGAAAAAGTCCACCGCTATTACTAATTGTTGCCAAGGTTAGATGATGGGATGTGCAGAGCCTACTTGAACCCCTGCACTCTCTTCTCTCTCTCTGACATACACTCTGTAGAACAAGGAGGGCTGGTCTGATGCCAATGTTCACAATTAAGAGAACATTATGGATGAACTAGAAACCTGCGGAAAGAAATTGACTGGTTAGTTCCAATCAACATATGAAAATCAGTTTCCCACCCTCCACTGCTTCTTTGCTCTTATTGCCCCCTTTGAATTGCCAGGTCACAATGCTCCAGCAATAGCAGAAGTCACAACTAACAGCATCCCCTTCTATGCTCCTGTTAGGTACACCAGCCCTCTATCTGGCAATCCTTAGCAATCCCCCCTCACCAATATGTCGTAGCATGTAACAGTTGATACCTGAATGTTCGTGTTTTTCTCTTCTTCTCTCCCCTTTCCTACTGTGTGTACTATATGATTCTATTAGATCATGGGCCATTATCTTAAATTGTAAACTCCTTTGGGTGTTTTGGTAGAAACAAACAAAACAAACCCTACACTCCTTGGCCCTCAACCCTGAGTCACAAGCCCTCTAAACTTTCCTTGCTTGTTCATTTCCTTCATTGCTCATTAGGCCTTCCTTTCCTCAATTCCCTATTTCCTTCGCTGTTTTCTTCCACCTATTCTTTCTTCAGGGCCATCTTTCTCAGTCCATTGTCTATGCTGGAGCCTTCCTTCCTTCTCTGGCCTGCCTGCCCCTCCCATGATCTAATTTGATCTCAACTTGCCCCTCCAAGCTACACCCGTCTCTAAGGACAGGCCCATGTGATGTCCATCAAACTGACAATATTTCCTTTCCTCACAGAAGTTAGGCTGTAACATTCTGTGGCCATCCTGTTTCCAGAGTGGCTGGAATGTTACTAAAATTCCAGCACAGTGCAACCAATCAGCATCAGAGGCTTCACCATCACAAGAACAATACAGGTAGTCCCTGACTTATGGACATACCAATTTACAGACAGCCACGCCTGCACTTTCACACCAGTGCAGTCTGCCCAGTCTTATGTTCCGACTTATGTTGGTTCCAGCTTTCAGACAAATACAGGTGGGCCCCCATATCCGCTGGGGATATGTTCCAGGCCCCTCCGTGGATACTTGAAACTGTGGATAAGAGCGAACACCCCCTCCATGGTTTCCTGAGGCCCCCACCCACCCTGCCTCCCCTGCAGGCAGGCATGCTTGCCCCCAAGCTTTTATTTTTCTTTCAGCAAGCTTTGTTTCTTCCTTAAAACAAACAGAGAAGCAGCCTCCATTTCAGGCAAGTAGAACGAGACAATGTGCAAGACTCCGTTACACTGGAGTCAGCAGCCCCTCCCCCTTGCTGTTGGAGCCATTCTGGCAGCAAAGGCAACACGCAGGACACTCCCTCACTGTTGCTGCTGGAATGGCTTCAACAGCAATGGGGAGGGGCCGCTGACTCCAGTGTAACGGAGTCTTGCACAACTACTTGCCTTCGCACCACCCTTGTTACACCACTGCCCAGAATAAACTAATTCTGGTCTGCCAGTGCTCTAGTGACTTGTAGAATTTGACCTGGATTCTGCAGTCTCAACCAGGTTCTGAAGGGAGTCTGGATACCCTTCATCATAGATGCTTGGTGAGGCCTAGAATGTCCTTGGCTGCCAGGGTGGTGTCAGATGTTGGCCAGTTAGAGGTTCCACCTGACCGGACTGACCCCTGGCTCCTCCATGCTTGTAGTCGCACCCAGTGGACCATCAGGTGGGTGGGGTGCCATCTGAGATCTACTGCAGTGCTTCGCCTCAGGGCCCCAAGCAATCTGGCATCAGCACTACTTGACTGTTGTTAGGCCTTGCAGTTCAAGCACAGAGGCCAATAGCACGTCAAGAGCATGTGATGATATACCGGTAATTAACTCTGAGATACCTTGGAGGCCCAACTTCTTAGAGCCAGAACAAACATTACTTTTATCACGTGACGTTTGATGTTTCATGCAGCCATTTAATCATTTGATTTTGTCTGTAAACCGCTTTGTGAACGTTTTGTTGAAAAGTGGTATATAAATACTGTTAATAATAATAATAATATTTTTATGGATGCAATTCCATCTGGATATTTTCATCTGTGGTTTGTTTTTCATGCAGCTGACATGGTTCCTTTCCTCCCCCCTCCCCAGATTGCAGTCTCTTCACTTGGTTCAAGTAATGTTTGACAAGGAACCCACATAGTAATGTGTTATGTGTGTGTTCAGAAGTTGACCTGAATACTTCCATAAGATGATTGACACAGACAGGGTTGGGACTGCCTGAACTACATGCAGAGAGAATTTGATGGGGGGTGGGAAGCTTAATCCTTGAAACAAGTGATCCCTTGCTCTTAGTTGTACAGAAAAGACTTACTCCTTGGTAGGCTGAAGTCTGAATTGCAGCCCAATCCTAATGGACCGCTGTGCCTCTGGAACCTATGTTCCGGTAGCTTAGTGTGCTTTATGGCTGTCACATAAGGTAACACAACATACAGCACTGCCTGGCCGTCACCATAAGTGGCAAGCAGCCAGGTCCACATGCCAGTGGCCCGTCAACAACCCCCAGCGCAAGTAAGTGACAGCATGGGGGCGGGGCGGGGAGGAGATGAGGGGTCGGTGGAATGTGGAGGAGACTGGGGCAAGGAGGGGGGCAAATTGAGGCCAGGAAGGGAGTGGTATCAGCGGCAGTGGCACCGCTAATATTCTATCCCCCTTTCCGGCCTTGATCCCCAACTTGGGTCCACTTTGACTTACGCCAGCAAGGAGCTGGTTCAGGTCCAAGTAGACCCATCACCATGGGTCAGTGAATGTTTGCTCCAGGGCAAGGGAACAATGTTCCCTTACCTTGTCCTTGAGGAGACCTCCAGGAATTGAAATTCCCCTGTGGGATGCAGCGAGCACCCCACTGGCAGGATTGTGTAGGATTGGGCTGCCCATTTTATGTTCACAATTGTTGACCGGTATAACTTCTTTATGGGAATTTGTGTAGTTGCGCTCACTTTCATTTTTTCCTTCTTGGTTGAAGAAGTTCTGTTCTGTTCTTGCTTGAACTGTTCAGTTTGAAATTTGCTCCCCTAACCGATCTACAATAAATACATTTTACTAAAAGACATCATCATAATCATTTCAGATTCCAGTAGTGTAGCTGTGCCAACTGGTACCCAGGACTGCACCACCCCCACATCATCACCCTGCCCCCGCTTCCAGAATGGCTCTGATTTGGAGCCAAACAGAGACAGAGGGTGGGCAGGAGAGCCAAACGTTGCTCCGCTCACTGCTCCAACTGCTTGGAGAGGCGAGCGCTGCACGTGCCCCTGCAGAGACCATGGCACATCCCCTCTGGCTTGGTACCTGGGGCAGTGGACCACACCGCCCCCCCTCCAGTTATGCCACTGTTCAGATCATATGGGGTATCCTGGTGCTAAGATGGACAGATACAGCATTTGCACATCTCACTTGTTGAGTGAAGGCCGCACCATAGCCGGGTTATCTTTGCAAGTATGTTCTGTCACACAGCAGGAAAAATAGTAACGTGTATTGTATGTTGAGAAAATTGGAGTCCAGGATCAACTTCACAAAGGCAAATCATGGAAGATGTGTTATATATAAATTGTGCTAAGAGTGATCGGAGTTCTTGATCAGCTGCGTTATTACCACCCTTGTGAGGTACAGTAAAACCTCCATTAATGTCCAGGATCCATTCCTGAAAATTTGAGCACTGTTGGAAACAGTGATATAGGAGACATCTTTGAAGGAAAGTGGTGTGGATCAGCTAGGAAGCACTGCTCCTATGGCTACAATGGCTGTCAATCAAACCAGCAAAACAGCACTAAAGGAAATGGTGTTATCAGAGTTATTACTGTACTCTTATGCTTGGAGTCCAATTTATGAAATGTTATGAAATAGCAAACGTTCTGTATGTGGTGGGCTACATTGTTCTTTTTGATTTGTGACATGGTATTTTCTCATGAAGACTAGAGTTTTAGTTTTAGTTTTTGGATTTTTAAGAAATTTGTTGTTCGTAACTGCATAAAAACACAAAACACCGCTTTCTGCTAAAAAAAATCTGCAGAAAAAAAATAAAATTAAAGCCATGTAATTTTGCATCATTCTTCCTCTGTTGACACTGTACAACCTATACAACCTGTGCCACCTACCTAGTACACTTTTAAAGTGGTTAAAATGGGGGGGGGGGATGGAATAAAAACACATAACACTGCTTTCTGCTTTTTCATTTTGGTTAAACACCAAAATTTGCAGGAAAAAAACCCATAAAAACACCCCTACTTATCCCCCTTCCAGGTCTCGATCCATCTTCCCTGGTCCACTTGGACTTGCACCAGCTGTATTGCTGGTGCAGATCTGAGTAGACCCAGCGGGGCAGCGAGCGCTTACCCTGAGGCAAGGGAACAAATTTTTCCTTACTCCAAGGAGACCTTTGCGGCCTGAAACTCCCCCATGGGATTCAGTTGGCACGGCTGTATCACCATGTGGAGAGTTAGGTAGAATTGGACTGTAAATCGCTTCTTCTTCTTTTTAATCTAAATGTTGCATAGTCGGCTTGCAGTTGTCAAAATAATGAGAACAAATTGTTGTAAGGCTATAATTTTTAAAAAATCTCTTTTTGTATTAATGTTTTTAAGTCTATCCTTGAGGATTCTCAAGTTTAGATTTTTAGGTTGTGATCCTATAACACTTTCCTGGGAGTAGTCTCCATTGACTACAATGGGATTTATGTCTGAATAGACATGTATAAGATTGCACTGATAGAAAATGAAAACAGCAAAGAGATTTTTTTTTTCCTAATGTCACAATGCTGGATATAGTTCCCCCAAGAAGGAGGGGTTGGCCTCCTTTGGAATCTCAAAGATATGAGTGGAGCTGAGACAAGTCACAGCTTCTGGCATGAAATCCCTAATAAAAATTGCTTTTGCACGGAAAGAGTTTAAAAATGATTATCTCCTTGACTTTTACAACAGTTAGGTTTGGGAGACATTTTCAAGAGATCTTTATTACAGAACATCAAATCTCTATAGGATATGATGAGATAATGGATGCATCTTATTTTAGCAAACTCAGCTCCATTGTGTCCCTTGTGCTTTGTTTTGTTTTATTGTTTGAAAAGTTCGATTTGACAACCTTAGCGATATAATTCTGTCATATACTGGTTGCAAAGTATTCATTCCTATGCTCCTGAATAGAAAATAGGGGCAGAGAGAGAGAGAGAGAAAGGGCCCACAAGCCCATGCTCAAACTTACTTTAGCTCAACACCTGTTATACAGGCATACTGTCTATGTTCTGTCCATGTGTACAAGTGCTTGTGTTTGCTATTCTCTAAATGGAAAAGTGGGATAGAAACAATTATAATAATACATTAAATAAATAAAATAACTTGGTTGGAGCATAATCCACCAAAAGTGAAGCTCCAGTGAATTCAATGGGAAAGCTAGGCATGTGCCTAAAGTTGCAATGGTCTGCACACCTATGCAGGAATAAACACTATTGAACTTACTTCTGAATAAACATGCACAGGACTCTCACATCTCTCCCACTGAAATCATTTGTGCTTAAATTTGTCTGGATTGTGCTCTTACTATATTTTCTTAGCCCTTCTAATAGTATTCTTTCTTCTACACTCTTCTCTCTTCCCTCCCCCCTCTCAAGGGACAAACTTGTTAATAAAAAGATTGGAACAACCTACAGCTATTGGGCTTGAGCAGGTGGTTTGGAAAGTAATGGCAAAACTGCTGCCCTTGCTGTGTGTTGAAAATCGCTGTTGCTTTTAAAAAAGCAAAAACAATCATTTTTAGTTGAGAAGGTATCAGAGAGAAGGTGGCTCTTATCATTTGTTGTACTGTGGACCGCTATTCTGGATCACTTGATCTCTGTCCAGGCCAAGCAGAAATTTTTCTCCCCTCCTGGCTGTCACCTGGGATGAGTTGTAAAAAGGCACTGTACCCAAATGCTTCCCATCCTAGTTTGGACCCTGATTCTCTCCAGTTGGTTCGGTGCCATCCATCATCTTTTCCATTCTCACTGCTGGAGGGAAGATAGATGATGCCATTTCTGTTTTGGATCTGGCCACTGTGTTGCAGAGACACATGCATAGTTCTGCGCGCGCGTGTGCACACACACACACACGCTTCACACTGGATAGGCTCCCTCTTGGACATGTACTTTGCAATCAAGTATCCATACCCAGCAGGTGGCGCAGTGGGTTAAACCGCTGAACCATGAGCTGTCGATCAAAAGGTTGGCAGTTCGAATCCACAACGGGGTGAGCTCTCGTTGCTTGGCCAGCTCCTGCCAACCTAGCAGTTCCAAAGCATGTTAATGTGAGTAGATAAATAGGTACCGCTTGCGGGAAGGTAAACAGCGCTCCGTATTCCAGCTGCATGCTACGCGCTGTGGCAAGGAGAGTCATGCCGGCCACATGACCACGGAGGCGTCTTCGGACAACGCTGGCTCTTTGGCTTTGAAATGGGGATGAGCACCACACCCTAGAGTCGGACACGACTGGACTTAATTGTCAGGGGTCACCTTTACCTTTTATCCATACCCAAGGATACATTTCAACTATTTCTAATTACTAGGGGCATATTCTGTCTTCTGGTACACTGATCTTTGTCAGTCACAGCCCACCTTGCTTTTGGGGAAGTTTCTGGGGATGCTGCTAAAATACACAGTGCGCACACTTGAGCCTTCCCCATCCATCCCCACCCCTCATAAATGCCTATCCAAGGAGTAAACATTTTGCTGAATGAACTGTAGCTATTCCATAGGAATACCTACATGTTTTGCAGCTCTCAGGGTGTGGCCGTCTGAACAATGCAGCCACCTCCCTGAAGTCAAGCAGGTCTGTGGGCAGTGCTCGACTGGGAGACTGTCCAGAGAATCCCATGCATGCTCTCTGGAGGAAAGGCAGAAAATAAATAACTATTAAACATGCTTAAAAGATATCCAGTGCAATCCTCAGCATATTTTCTCAAAACTAAATCCCATTTCGTTTAATAGGGCTGTCTTCCAAGTAAGTGTGTTCAGGATTACAGTCATAAATTTCTAGAGGGCCCAAAAGCAGGGTATATAGTGTGAAGACAAAGCCCTCTTGAACATTAATCCTTAGTGTCTGAATACGAGTGCTATAAATATGCAGGAGTGTCCCCTATTTTCATCTGTGAAATGTTGGTGTGTATGTCCAAAAAAAGTAAGAATCAGTGCTGGGAATCCGACATCTTATATTTTCGCAGCACAGTAAAAAGGAGTGGCTTGTGTGAGCAGCATAGCAAAAATAATTTTTTTAAAAAAAAAGTTTCCTTTTTTATTTAAAACTTTCAAATAATACCAAGATATAATTTAAGAATTCAAAGCTTATATTCTCAAGTATGCAAAAAAGATAAATAAGACAGAAATAAATCTGAATACATATTCAGCCTCTTTATTCATACTTAAGTCAGATCTCCAATTTAATACGTGATTTTCAGATTCCACCTTCCAGAAAAAAAAATCTTGAACCGAATCTGTGAATTATCTTTCTCTAAAGTCGGTTTGCAAACTTTCTTTATCTAAATGTTGGCAATTCAGGCTGCAAACATATATCCACTTACCTGGAAGTAAACCTTACTGAACATAGTGGGACTTACCTATGTGTAAACATTTATAGGCTTGTGCTGTTAGTTAACTTCTCACCAGATATGTTTTTGTGCCCTAGCTGCTGTTGCTTTCATCTTGCACTATAATTTTAATTATTTTTCTTGCTTCACTGTGTGCTGCTTTGCATATTTTAAAAAGAAGCGCAATTTTAAAGTTGTCTAAATAAATACTGTAATAAAATTGATGATGAAATAATAGCAGATCTTGGATAGCTTTTAAAGTCCAGTAATCAGATAACCCAACGTTAAAACACCGCAATGTAGAAAGAAACACCTATGAGCTAAATTTCAACTATCATTTTAACTCCCTGCCTCACCCCAGTCCCTGAAGCAAATGTCCTTTGAATCCAGAATTTCAAATTAAGATAATTTGTAAGATCAGGAGTTGTCTTTATTAAATGCAGTTAACTACAGGGTTAAATTCAAATATACAAGCACACTAATGAAATGAATAAATTCCAGAAGCTGCTAAATCATCGGCATTGTTACAGAACTGTGATGGGTTTGCCATGTGCTAGAACATCTGGAATAATATTGTATTTCCACTAAGAGGAATTTTCTTCAAAAAGAGAAATGATGGGCTGAGCTTTAAGGGATAAGAAGTCCCTGATATATTACCCATTTTACTTGAAGCACTTAGCTTTAAACAGATTCAAGGTATGTACTCTAGACCACCCTACATATATTAGTTAGATCTTAGCACATTTTCATCATCCCTTTGAACTAATAATCATGGCACTTAAATGGTGGTGAACAGATGGAATTTTTTTCTCTCTCCCACCTTTTTAGTGGAGAGGGTGTGATTTGTATCTGTTAGTGATCACGAGTACTGCAATAGGAATCAGCAGTTAAGCCAAGCTAGGTAAATCTGACCAAAAGTGTGTTTGTCTGTTTAAAATCCAAATATGTCAGCATGAAGGTTGTAGGGTGATCTGAGAGCCTAGCTAGGGCAGACACATATTTATTGATATCATGCATTGCATGAAACCGATGCCCAGGAAATGATATTTTGTATGAAACGTTCATTGTACATCACCATGGTGCCAGTTTGGCAGAGACGGCAACTCGCATGGTTTGAAAATATAGCCAATTAAATTGTCTGTAACATTTCTTCAGAAATAAGCAATTGATTCTGAGAAAATGTTGGTTTTAGCACATGTTCGTCTGTAGTAGGAAGAAGGCAGAATTGAAAGTGCTTCCCAGACCCCAATCCGTCCTAAACCTTAATTTTGGAATTTATTTAAATGTGATTACCCTAATCCAGAATCTTCAATGCATTAATGAAAGTGCTGTTGATGCACCTATGGAGCTTTCCTTGTGACCAGTTCTACATGTGCGTCTATCTTGTTTGTATGGAATTGTCCCCATCATAAAATTAATGGAGACGTTCCTGCTCACATTAGTACTCAGAGCAAACTACATGGGAAAAATCCTTCTTAATTCAGCTTTCAAATAAAGGTTGTTGAATATAGATGAGAGTTCTCTTATGTGAGCAGGAACTTCTCTTTTCAGTTGAATGTTGGAGGCCGTTCTGTTAATATATTTACATCGTTCATGTGCAATTGTCCCCGATACTGAAATGAATTCAGCGAAAGCAAATGCAATCCACCAGAGAGTTACAGTAAATTAATTGAATCCAAATGCCTATGTAAAAAGCAGGTCTTGGCCAATCATCTGAAGATGCACAGTGAGGGGGCCATGTGTATTTCCTAGGAAGGGAATTTCACAATGTTGGTGCCACCACAGAAAAGACCCTGCTTCTCCTAACCCAACTTGCCAAACTTCAGGTGGGACGTGGATATGGGAGAGAGAGAGAGAGAGAGAGAGGTGTTGTCAGTGCAATCAAACAACAGGTTATTATGCTATGTTGCCCATCCCATTGCACAAAATATGACATTTTTGCATATCAGATATGTTCAATGTATCATATCCGCAGATCTGAGCAGACTAACCAGTCTCCATGGCTGGTCTTTAGGATGACAACTGGTAGGCGAGTCAAATGAGTTCACCCAACCATTCCATCCGCTGCTGTGCTACATCATCATCATCATCATCATCATAGGTAAAGACTAAGCTAGACGTTATGTTAAGCCCATTATCAGCACTGATGGCTTTACTTTCAAAAATAGCAACCATCGGGGGCTATGGATCCAGATCAGAACCTCAGTGTGTGTGTGTGTGTGTGTGTGTGTGTGTGTGTGTGTGTGTGTGTGTGTGTGTGTGTAAACCTTAACCTTTTGCCCTTGCTGCAGTCCAGCTGTAGACTGTCCCCCCAGCTGCCATTTAACAAGAAAGAAACGTTCCCATTGGTGCCCAAAGACTCCCTTCATATGTTCCCTTATTGGTGTGGTTGTCCCTGCCTCTGTCATTGCTCCTACCATTCAGGAATGGGTACAGGTTTCCATCCAGTTAGTTGCTCCCAAAAATGTATTTCCAAACCATGCCAATGGTGCATGTCCCAAGGGCCAGGCATTGCCTGAGCAGTCACTGTCTAAGGATGATCTACAGTATGTTGCAATCCCAAAAGGTGGTTACTGCCTATGTAGGTGTGCAAATTCTCAAACCCATTTGCAGCACTGACACAATGCCCTAACTTGTGATGCTGTTGTGCTGACACAGCAATCCTGGCACTCACTCCTACACACTCTGCTGATGCAGCAGCTCCTGGGATTTTGGGTATAAGTTAATTTTCATGTTTAAATAGTCCACCCCTGAGGTCTTTCCAAGTGCATCAATAAGCTTCTCTCTCTAGATTTCTCTGGAGGAATGAACTTCCCTATTCACTGTAACAAACACCAGAGCAGCTGTTTCATTAATTGAAGTCTTTGCAATTCAAACAATAAGACAAATGACTGTTTGTCATAACTTGTATAAGAGGGGTGGTTTTTGGTGGGTTTTTTTGGATATTTATTTTAATATTGCAATGTCTTTTTTAACTAGGTATCATTTCAGAAGGTCTGGTGGGATTCATTGGGCAAGATTTATTAGCATGCTGCACTGCCCCCCTTTTAATATAAAACAGAAGTGGACGGTGCACAGTGAAATTGTGTGTGTGTGTGTGTGTGTGTGTGTGTGTGTGTGTGTGTGTGTGTGTTATCGATGTGTGCATGTGAAGGTGGCCATGTAGGTCCCTTTGCTGTTGTGAGCTGACATGGCTCCAGGCACAATCGGGCATGGCAGAATGTGAAGAGGGATTCCGTCTAATGAAACAAACAAACCCCACTTCAGACGAGGCTCTTTGCTATGCTCAAGCAAAACATGTTTAAAAATGGGACAGGTGAGAGCAGTGCAAGCCTGGCCCGTTGACCTTCTTCACACATTCCATCTCCTTCCATGCTTGTCTTCCTTTTCCACCTCAGCACTGGTTGCCATGTGCTCATTCGCTTGCCCTGCAACAACCAGCCTCCCTCTCCTACCAAGAATTGTGAAAAGGGCTAAAGGCAAGTAAAGCGAGTCTGAGGAGTAAGAAAAGCACATTTAAAACAAGTCTGAGGCAGAAACATGTTCAACTCAACTGCCCCAGCTTGAATGTGCTAGTCCCTAAATTCTACCAATTCAATTTTTCGCTAGTGCTTCCAGCTAGGGAAGACACTGTTGAGTTGGGGGCAGGGTTACAGTACAGTTGTATGTGTGCCTACTCAGATGTAAGCCCCATTGACTGTAATGGTACTTACTCTCAGAGTGTATAGGATTACAGCCTTAAAGACCAATCCAAAGCTGGATGTATGCTGACAGATTGCGATCCGTCAGTGTAAACCCCATTCCAGCAGCACAAAAAAGCTGCACCATCGTTGTGCACTTTCGAGCCACCAGTGCAAATGGCTGGATGCCCTGTGCACACGCCAACAGCTCTGGAAGCCCTGCTGGAGCAGGAAAGCGCTGTTGCAGCAGGGGCAATTCGGGGGAGGATTGGGGCAGGGACCAGGCCAAACTGGGGGTGGTTTGTGGGCAGAGCGGAAGGGTCTCAGCTGCAGTGGCACAAGCCAAGGTCTGATCCCCCTTTTCCTGGACTGTCATGTCTCCTAAGGCTCCTAGGACTGATGCCAGCTAAACAGGACTAAATAAGCTAAATATTTAGCTTATGCCAGCTAAATAGGACTTATACCAAGAAGACCCATTGGAGGCCTGACAGTCTACAGGGAGGTAAGTAAAAAAGATGTTTACTTACCTCTCCCAGGCTACCTGGTCACACCCTCCGCCCCCCACCCCCACCCCACCATAGCATGCAGCTTGTGCTCCATTGGCGGCGCTGCATGCTATGGGCTGGCAGGAGATAGGATTGGGCCATAAGTGTGGTAACTTAAGGGTAAATCTCCTGCCTGTAGGAGATGTGGGCACATTGTTGGGGGCGGGGGGAGGTGTTATTCATTATTAAATAATGTCCCTGCTAGGAGGCTGACCCTGGTTTGTACTCTGCATCTCACATGTAAGCTAGGCCCAGCTTACATTAGCTAGAAAGAACAAAGTGTAAGAATACTGAATTTGGCAACCTGATACACATACTGTATTACATTCATGCCTTAAAATGAATGAACAAGACTTACCTTTAAAAGGATGTGTGTGAATCAATCCATCAAAGTCAAATTACAAAAGTCACATTTGAAAGCCAGAAAGTTGAATTCTTTAATTCTGCTGAATGTGGAATTTGGGACATATTTTTGTTTCTAATAATAAAATTGGACTTTATCATTTCAGCATCTGTGCACTAAATTGATGATGTAGCAGATTACATGCAGTTTTCATGCATTCTTCTGCATGTGTGGACCTGACCTAAATTCCATTAGTATGCCTACGATTGCAGCTCTAGATGACTCTACGATTGCAGCTCTAGATACACAAGATGACAAGAACACTGAAAGAGCCTGCTGGATCAGACCAATGGACCATCTAGTCCAGTGGTTGGTTTGCAACAGTAGCCCTGCCCACCAAATACTTTTGGGAAGCAGGCCATGAAAGCAACAGGCCTCCCTTGTTGGATTTCCATCATGTTGCCAAATATATCTTTGCAGTCATGAACAGTGCTGTCACCAGGTTGTTTGGGAGCCGTGAGGTTGCAATGGCCCCCCCTCATGGTGCCCCCACTGCCCCCTACACTGCCAGTATGTATCGAGGGTTCAGGGCAGGGTCAGCTTAGTCAGGTGAACTCTCTGATGGCGATGGGCCCTGGTGGTCACGAAGAAGAGAAACTGGGGCTCGAGTTCACAAAATAGTGGTGTTGATCAGTTTCATGCAGTCGAGAACTAGATCACAAATTGACTACCGTGGCATTGGGAGGAAAGAGGTGGGGATTGCCATTGCTCTGTGCTCCAGTCCCAAAGGAAGAACTGTTTCTTGTCACACAGGACTTTATGAGAACTGCAGTAGTTTGAAGTATGCTGATAACCTATCAGGAGACTCTGTTGGCAGAAGGCTTTATTGTATCTAGCAAGAGGTCTTGTGCAAGCAGGCAGAGGCATTTTTGCCCAAGGAGATGGAACGAGGACTCTGCCATAAGGTTGTTCTGTTTTAAACAACTATTTATTGCATTAGCAGTGTAGAAACAAGGGAAAATATTAGGTTGCAGTGAGCAATCTTTTTGGCAGTGTGATCTCCCCTCTGTCTTTGTCTTTTATTTTCCTCCATGACTAAAATATGCCCTTTCATTAATTTATTGGCAATAAACAACATGTGATTGAAGGGGAGGGGGTTCGTGGGAGCCACGGTTTATCAATTATCTTCATTCACAACAGCCATTTGTGGTGGAGGAAGCTTCCTCCCAGATCAGCAGAATCCTCTTCTCTGATGCTTATTATCAAATCTCCCTTCATTTCCCCCCAACCTCCACATACCTGGCAGGGTTGACCATTAAAGATTGAGTTGGGTGTGCCAGAAATTAATTGAAATCTCATGGCTTGTTGATGTTACAAGTGACTTTCCTCCCAGTAGTACTGGTCCAATTGGCGTAGCCCAATGGGTCATGTGGCTCTCTGGTTGAGGAGATAACTTGTTTATTTTGTAGCTTTTGCCAGAGCATTAGTTTCATTAGCAAAGCTGTAAAAAGTGTTCAGTGATGATTTAAGAGCTGCTTTAGAGTTAAATCTTGTATCAGCAAGTTCTCTGTGAAATGCCATGGAAAAACTGCAGGCATAGATACACAGCTGTGGTTTGTTCTGAAAAAACTGTCCATTATTCTGTTGTCAAGAGGCGCAAAGAGTACATGTATGAGTATGTGCGTTCATACACATGCTAGTGAAGCACTCTGGAGGCTAGCTCTGTGCAATCGACGATTGACTTCCAGAGTCCCAAAGCTGTTCTGCCATGCACAGCAGCCTATGTGCTACACAACTCTGGGGAATAGCATGGTTGCCTGGGTTTGACTTGTGCTGGTCTAAATATAATAAGCACAGTGAAACTTTTACTGACATAAGTTGCAAGTGTGTAAAACTGGCTAATGTGTAGATTTTCCTTTTGGTGCCTGTATGCTTCCTGCCCCCTCCCCTGGCCACTGCCACTGCCACAGTTGCTCTGAGTAAGGGAATAAGTACTGAGTACTGAGGAGGTGGAAAGTTACAAGAAGCCCCAGCCATAAATTCTGGCAATTGAAATATGACTTGACAGAAATAAGGACAACTGACACAGGATCTATTTATTACACCCTGTCACATGGTGGGCTCCCTCTAGTAATAAGAATACTTGGCATTTTCGTCCATGGCACTCAAATTGCTTCACAGACACAAGGTAGCAAACCCCTCTGGAGGAATTTTCCTTTACCCCTCAGTACAGCTGCATTTGGGAAGCTGTTGAATAAGGAAGGGATTTTTGTTGAGATTTCCAAAACAGACCAAAATAGCCTAGTAAAAGCAAGCCTCAAGCTGGTACCCTTCCCCCATTTTTTTCCACAAGACCTGAAATTCCCAATGTGTTTCAATAATAATAATAATAATAATAATAATAATAATAATAATAATAATAATGTCTTCAATGGCATATGTTTCTGTGTCTGCATATTTTGATTCCCTACCTTGATCCTTGATTTTGGAGTTGGAACGGTCTCAGAATTTGTTTGATCCTGTGAGGTTTCTCAGCTACAGGCTACAGACAACGAAGAAGCTGTCTTGAGAGCAGATTTAACTACAATGGAAATTTGACTCTTGGATCTTTAAATTCACTCATCTTTTGTGTAACATCAAGTTCAATATCATTTAATCTTGATGCTTTTATTGTGTGATTTAATGAAGGAAGCTTCTTTTTGTTCATAAACGAAAATAATTTGTTCTTCACTGAAAGTCAGTGTTTGACAAGTCCTCTGCAACGTTCCTCACATTAATGATATTGCTTTGAATTGCAATAGGACGGTGGTAGTGCTTGGGGGGGGGGGATTAGTTTGCATTTGTTTATTCCACTTGTGACCCAGACAGCCCTATTGCTAAATTTAAATGAACTGTCTAGACTTTCAAGGAATTAATCAAGCAGTAAAATAATGTGCCCTACCACTTATGACAACCAACCAACCCAAAGTTACAGAATGTTGTGAAAGACACACAGAAGGCCAACTAATCCCAGGGCTGTATAAACCAATGGGAAAGTAACTGTGGGACAAATCTCAACTTGACTCTTCAAGACAGAGTTTGACAGTGGCGATGCAGAGAAGTTAAAGTCCCATTGAAATCCATTGGGCTTGCTACCAAGGAAACATGGTTAGGATAGGGTTGCAAGTGTGCTATTGCTGATTTTAAACTGGGTTTTCATTTGATTTTGTTGTAGAGGTGTGTTTCATACCTGTACATCACCTTGGGTAATATAGGAAAATGGAAGGATAATTTGTAAATGTTTAAAAAATAGTAAAATCCAGGGTGGCCTGTGTAAGCAGGGCCTGTTGGTTTCAGATGAAAGAGCACTGCAGACTTATAGTGTCTTCTGCAAGGTTCTGTTTGAATTTCAAATTAGCAGGCTGAGTAGCAATCATCCGGGGAGTTGTAGTACAGACACAGCATCCCCACAGCATCAGCCCAGAAACAGCAGCCCCTCCAGCATCAGTCCAGAGTCCAGGTCCCTCCAATCAACTTCAAGTACACTGGCTGCTTCTGCAAGCCTTTTCTAAAAAAAATTAAAATTGAAAAGATCCACAGCAACCACTTGCCCACCCAAAATTCAAAGGTACCAATGGTGACTGGCGAGTGGTTAAAGAAAAAGACCGGACTCCCATCTGAAACTCTGGATAACCAGTGCCAGTCGGTGTAGACATTTGTATGCTCAACCGACCAGTGACCCGACTCAGTTTAAGGCAGCTTCAGATTTCATATTGCAAAAAGGTGGGTTTTTTAACTACCTATGTAGCACCCCTATGAACTGTCCTGCTCCCTGTGACTGAACTCCTTCTCCACTGCCAGTGCCTTCAAAACCCTTTGTGTAAAGCAAGGGATCGTAATCCAGTGTCGAGTTAAACATACTGAAACCCATTAATTAAATGGGCTTTAAGCATGCTTAAGTCTGTTTAGGATTGTGGCTGGGGAATTTAGAAATGCAGCCATCTGTTGAATAGAAACATTAGTCATTAGAGAGGAATAAAGTCAGTTCTTTTTAGAGCCATCCTAGATGCGACAGCAGAAGTTGTCTGTTTCAAACATGGCATGGGACTGCCCCACTCTTGTAGAAAGAGGAGGTCAGGGGTCAGTTTTTTATTAGCAAAAGAGAATCTTGGGTGAGGACAGAGCGTAGTACCCACCCAGCCACAGTTGACCTTCCCAAGGCTGTCCTCTCCCCAAGATACTTTTTTCCTCATCACAGATCTGATGCTAGAAGTGATATCAGGTCACTGATGAATCTAGGAAGAAATCAGAAGGCAGTTCTGTGCCCCACTGGCACAGCCCCATTTGTTGTTAAAATTGGACCTCCACTCTCATCTTTTTCCTTGCTTGGGCCAGTACCATGTGTAAAAACACAGATTATCCATCTTCTTGCCTATTTTGGCTCTTCTTGGAAATTTTCCTCTTTAGAAAGAAAGGCAGAACATGAATGTGATGGCGCCTGGAAAGATTGGTGCTGTTTTACCAAATGTAATTTGAGTCATGCAGGTACAGTCTCTCCTTGATTTGTTCCCTCTCTTGGTCTGTGAATCCCTCAAACCCCCCCCCCCCACATAAATAACAGTGAGATAATTACGAATTAGACAAGATGCTATTTGCATGACTGGCTCCTGCATTGTTTTTACAGCTACCTGGAAAATCTTTGTAGTCTGATTATCCTCCATACCTTGTAGGTTCAAAGAGACATTCCTTGGGTAAAAGAGCTTCTAAAGAATTCTCCCTGACTGAACTTTTTTTTATTTGCCACTGTACAGTAGATGAGAATTGTTTCAGTGACTCTATCAACATTTAATTTTTTTTTTTTTTGAAAAAGCAGATATATGTTATTGTAAAGCACTTTGGAAAGAAAACACTCTCCCTAACATTTAAAGCATATATTTGTTTTCCAAAAACTGATTAGTAGGAAGTTCTTAGTGGATGGTAATATTTTGCTGTCCAAAATGTACCAGTAGTTGAAAATGCTGATTTATTATTATTCCCACAATCAAAATGTACTGGATAGATTTTTTTTTCTTTTTGCTACTAAAACATTTTGTTGCTGAAATCCCAAATCCTGCAAAAACAAACCACAAAATGGCAGGGTTTTATTCAAAACTCCAAACAACTTCCACTATTATATATTACAAAATGTTTTAACTCAAGGCCTTGATTGAAAATGCTCAACAGCTCCTAGGGCAGTGGTGTCTGAATGGTCGCTAAGGGCTCCAGCCATAAAACTAGAAGATTGCCTTCAGATCATGAGCCTCTCTTCCTCCTCCCCCCCCCCTTTTAAAGTCTATTTTGTGTTGTGCGGTAAAGCTTTTCTCTGCATCAAAGAGGTCAGAAAATGTGACTGGCATTTTTTAAGCCAAGTAAAAACACTGAGATCTCACAAATAGTATGCTTGTGTGGAGATGGAGATAAATTCAAGACCCATGATGAAATGTGAAGCACTAACCATGATGGGGTAGCACGTGGCTTGGCTGTGACTCGTTTGGCCACAAGGACATGGGTTTTTCCTCTCCATGATTTGGAATGACTGTTAGCAGTGCTGCAGTTCTGCAGCATCTAACATAGACTTCAGATGGAAGGGTGTAATCATCAAGTCTCCAGGTCAATCTCTTTATTTTTATTTGGTCAGTGTGTCAGGTTACATCTCGTTGGTCATAGGCCAGTAATCTCTGCTATTTGTGAATTAATCTTTCTACTCAGTTTCCATAGAGAAGATTCAATCTTTGCCATGCAGTGTAACCATGTAGGCATGTGAAAAGAGAGCACTCACTTGACATGCGTTTTAATGTGGGATATGGTGATTGCAGCATGGGCTACTAGTGACTATGCACAGCTTGAAAGAAAAGGTTTAATGAGGTAGTCAGGCCGACATAGACATTTGGGGATAGGAAGAGTCAGATGAGAGTCTAGGAGGATATGCATATGGCTTTGCTTTTGGGTGCCCACCTTTGTATATTGGCATGGGGGGCAGCCATGGAAGAAGTGCATGCATGCACCCTCAGCATGTAAACTGTTGCACCAGAGTTGAATTCAACAAGCTTGCCTGGAACTCTAGTGTGGATGTGTGGACTATATCATTGAAGCATGATTTTTACTCTGAAATTCTGACAAGCAAACCAAACATCTGGCTTTTTTGTAAAATAAAAAATAAATTGGCAATCAGAATTTTCAAGGTTAAAAACCCTTTTTCTGGTCAGTTGGCACCCTTCCTTGTTTACTAGCCTTGTTTACTTTGAGCTACTTACTGTTGCAGAGATTGTGTGCTAGTCCCCCACATGTGGCTCCGTGTAGGGGTTGGGCCCAGGTTGGCCCCCTCTTGCTACACACCTGGAGCAACTGCATTTCTTTTTAGTGGCTCCACAAGGCATGGCTGATGCAGAGCAAAACTGGGCCATGAAGTTAGGCTCTTACTAGACTGCATGCTGATTTAATGTTTCCTTGGAGATGTACAGTATCATTTTCAAGACGATGATCGGCCTGATTGTGTTCTCCAAGAACAAATTTGAGACAAGGCTCTATTCATAAAGATAGTATGTTCTTCCAGAAGATAAATACCATAACTAACTGATTTTGGAATGCCTGCTTTCCAGTGCCTCTCAGAATATAGCTGCGAATTCTGAGCCAACTCTTGCATGAATTCTTTACACACACACACACACACACACACATACACACACACACACACACACACACACACACACACACACACACACACACACACACATCTTTCTACTGAGGAGGTAACTCTATTGCTGATTCACACAGTGGTAACTCTTTGTTAGGGTGAAGCCACTGGATACTGTTTATCCCTTGATATTTTGTAGTGAGATACCCATGTACAAAAATTCTAAAGATAACACACTTCACATCAGTAGTGAGTAGAACGCACATACATGCATTTAAAATTGCCTTGGCAAAGTACTGTACACAGAATTGTCTCTTGGAAGAAGAGGGCTCATACTTCAGTATGCTTTTTGCTTTTTGTTATCATGTTGATTGTCAAGTTTCAAAAGAAGTTGATGTGGCCAGGCAGATAAAGAGTTGGACTTCTGGATCTGAGAAGCTTGGCTTCAACCATCAAAGCTGACTGGGTGGCCCAGGGTGAGCTCAAACTGGATGAACCCATTGTAGATTTATGCACAAAGATGGTATATGAGATTCAGGGTCAGATTGGACAGCGCCTGTCTCCAAGTGCACACCTTTCCTCCCTGCCTACTCAGTGCACCTGCCCTGTCTCTGACATTCCTTGTCCAGGAGTTGTCCAGGATGAGACTGAGGATGTGGAAACTGTGCATCTTATGACAAGCACATAGAAATAGGCTTACCAGCTCTCCAACCGGGAGAAGGAATGTGGGCAGGTGTAACTTGTTTTTTTTTCCCCTATATATTTATATTTTATTGATATATTAAAACATAAAAACAATACATATTTCATAAAGTTATAGCAAGTGCGAAGCAATACATCCTACTAGCATACTATTCACTATTTTCTACATACAATTTCCAACTAAGCCAAAACAACACCCACATTCTATTCATTAAATCCGCATATCATCACATCATTCCTCTCTCTCTCTCTTAAAAAGTCAATAAATGGTTTCCAATTATTCACGAAAAAGTTAACTGACTTTTCCTTAATTAAAATTGTAAGTTTATCCATTTCAGCATAGTCCAAAACTTTCAGCCACCAATCTTCCAGCGAAGGTATCTCCGAATTCTTCCAATATTGTGCATATAAAATTCTTGCCGCAGCTATCATATATAAAAACAAAGTTTGAAATTTTTCGCCTACATGATCCTCCCACATACCCAACAAAAATGTTTCTGGTTTCATTTGAACCTTAATCTTTAAAATCAACTCAATCTGTTTATGAATCTGAGTCCAGTACTTCTTTGTTTGGGGGCATGTCCACCACATATGGTAAAAAGTTCCTTCTTGCTTTTTACATTTCCAACATCTACTCGTCACCTTCTCATACATTTTTGCTAATTTGCTTGGGGTTATGTACCATCTATATATCATTTTATACATATTTTCTTTAATATTAACATTTAACGTAAATTTCAACTGTTTTAACCATAGTTGTTCCCATTGGTCCATTAAAATAACATGACCTACATTTTTCGACCAATGAATCATACATTCTTTAACCTGTTCTTCTTCTGTTTCAAACTTCAAAAGCAATTTATACATTTTTGAAATTATCTGGTCTTCAGATTTTAATTGTACCTCCAATATTGATTCTTCCTCTACAAATCCATATGCCTTCTTGTCCACTTTAAATCTCTCCAAAATTTGAGCATATACAAACCATTGGCAATTAAAGTCTTCTTCCATTAGTTTTTCTCTTGACTTCATTGTACAGTCTCCTTGTGAAAAAATTAATAAATTTCTGTACAGTAGTCCTTTCTCTTTTGGCACGCTACTACCACCAAAGTGTGCTTCATATGGTGCAACCCATAATGGTACTTTCTCATAAAACCTCATTTTATATGATTTTTAAATTCTAAATTTGCTTTCACTTTATCATACCACAAATACCCATGCCAACCAAATCTCAAGTCAGAGCCTTCTAACTCCAATAATCTTCTATTTTGTAAATACACCCACTCTTTCAACCACACAAAACAACATGCTGTATAATATACTTTCAGATCCGGTAGTCCTAATCCTCCTCTCTCTTTTGCATCTTGAAGAATCTTATATTTCACCCTTGGTTTTTTCCCTTGCCAAATAAATTTAGAAATGTCTTTCTGCCATTCTTTAAATGGTGCATCAGATATAATCACTGGTATCGTGTGGCAGGTGTAACTTGTTAAACCTTAGAGCACAATCCTAGGAATCCATGGGGCTTGCTTCTGAATAGACATGCCTAGGATTGAGCTCTAAGGTTTATCAAGCTACACCTGCCCACATTCCTTCTCCTAAAGATCTAGCACTCTGTCCCGGTTGGAGATCTGGTAAGCCTACATAGAAAGCACATAGAAAATGCTGGAACTTTCCATTTTATGTAATTATTATTTCTTTTACTTCTGGTCCACCTTTCTCCATATCAGCTTGCAAGTACATAATCCAGTAAAACAGAAATACGATTAAAACAAATTAATATTGCAACATTGAATTTTTGTTCAATACTTGTCCATTTATTTCTCACTTGTTCTGCAGAGTTTCATTTCTGCCTTGAGGTTGTGTTTCTGTTGTGGGCACTTCTCAGCACTCAACCTGCAATATTTTGTACCTGGGGAGATGTGCTTTTTCTCCCAGATTGGGTATTAATTGGTCCTGTGTGGAATGTGGCTGTACACAGGATACTGTTTAGAAAGTGATGAGTAAGGAATGACGCAGCTCCAGTCCTCAGTCCCTCTTCATGGCCACACCACCATCCATGTCCATTGTACATGTGGCCTTTGGCCATGGGCACATCAAAATGTTCAGTACAACCAAGGAAGGGGGAGCAACGTTGCCCACCGTCTAAGACTTCTTGGGCAGGCCTCTTCTTGCAGGGCCTTTCGGCTGCTGCCATCTGCCTTAAACTTGGGCATTCAAAAGCTTTAGCAGCCAGCAGGGAGGCAGTTCAATTAGACTCAACTTGGGGAGGGAAACAAATCTTTGGCCCACCCTCATATCATAGTCAGGTTGATCCCTGCTGAGTCACCTCCAGTGCAGTAGATCATCCCCTGGTTTTTCAAGGGTCAGGTGAATGCAAGTTGGGCAGGAAAAGGTAGGCCTTTCTTCTTGCCTGAGACAAGCCACCCACATCACCTGACAGAGCATACCCCTCTCTTTCCAGAACGTCAGTTTGGGGGGATCAGATATTTTGATGTTCCTACCACAGGGGTGGAAGCAATACGGAGTCCAATGCAGGTTACCTTGTCCACATAATGTAGGGTCTAAAATTAGCACCAGGGAGGGGGATGGACCTATACCAATCTGAAAGCAGGAAAAGCTGCCAACCAGACATGCCTTTTTACCATGAGTACATTTAAAGATACACATTTGTAAACAAGTTATGTACAATTTAGGAACTGCACTTTTCTCTCTCTGGCAGAGGTAGGTATCTACTTGCCACAGTGAGGTTTACTGCCTGCCTTCTCCCCACTGTGGGTGATGCATCAAATTGTTTTTAAAAGTCTTGCGCTTGTGTGTCTTTAGGGACATGGGAGAATTAGGCATGCACTGATATTGTTGCCTTGGTTTTAGAGCTGCAGCTCCCAATGCCAATGGGCTTTTATTCTGTTTGGGGTGTGTGTGTGTGTGTGTGTGTGTGTGTGTGTGTGTGTGTGTGTGTGTGTGTGTGTGTGTGTGTGTGTGTGTGTGTGTGTGTGTTTAAGAAACTGCAGTACTGAAAACTCTCTCTGTGTGGGGGGGAATCAAGAATGCATGCCCTTGCCTCCACCAGATCACAAATCCATTATGAATGACCCCAGAAAGATTTAAGCCCTGAGATGAGATTAGCTCCATCATACACACCATGCCCTACAACATGTGACAGATGGAAAAAGGAATATTTCTCTTGCGTACTTTAATAGCAAACATCTTGTGAACTTTCTCTTTTGTATTAGAAGGTAAAGGTTCCCCTTGCTCGAAATCCAGTCATTGCCGACTCAGGGGCAGTGCTCATCTCCGTTTCAAAGCCAAAGAGCCAGCGATGTCCAAAGACGCTTCCGTGGTCATGTGGCCAGTATGACTCAGCGCCAAGGCTCACAGAACATTGTTACCTTCCCATTGAGGTGGTACCTATTAATCTACCCGCAATTTCTCGCTTTTAAACTGCTAGGTTGGCAGGAGCTGGAGTCGAAGTCGGTAGCTCACACCGTCATGCGGCACTCGGGTCCTGAACTGCAGTCCTGCCTACCTCCTGGTCTGCAGTTCAGCATCTTAACCACTAAGCCACCACGGCTTTTTGTATGTGAACTGTGCTTATTACCGTATTTCTTCGAGTCTAAGGCGCCATCGATTCTAAGGCGCACCTTTACTTTCAGTACCACCAGCAGGGGAAAAAATAAATAAATTGATTGTAAGACTCACATCCCTTCATTGAATCTACCTGCTCAGCACCAACTCTCCCCAGCATGTCTCCTGCAGCTGAGGATGACTGAGTGCACTGCCTTTGCATAGCATTTCTGGCCCTGCCAGAAAGTGCCATTTCCTTCATTACCTGGGCTTGGGGGAGCTTCAGGGAGGCCTGCGCAACCCTCTGCAGGCCTCCCTGATCTTCAGTTCAGCGAAAAACAGCGATTTTTGGCCATTTCTGGTTTTCGCGAAAACCGGAAATGGCTGAAAATCACCGGGTTTTGCCGAACTGAAGATCGGGGAGGCCTGCAGAGGGTCTCCCTGAAGCTCCCCCAAGCCCCAGTAAGTATGAAGATAGCATTTTGGGGTGCTTTTTGGAGACCTTCGATTCTAAGACGCACCCCATTTTTTGAAATGCTGAATTGGGAAAAAACATCCATCTTAGAATTGAAGAAATACAGTAGTTGATTATTTTAATATGCATGCTACTCTTGGAAACTCGTTGCCTTAGTGTTCATGCACATGCATGTACAACCTTACAAGCATGTGTGCTCAGGTCAAATGCCACACCTCCCACTCAGAGATTTAGCTTCTAGAAAGGCAGATATTTATGTACAAGTGAGCACCCTAATTCACCTCAAATCTCTTCCTAAAGCAAAATGACAAATTATGAGCTATGCTTTACCTATGAGCTATGCTAGGCACAGATACCCCCATATAGGAACTGTCCCTGTAAAGAGTGACTATTGGCCCATATAGTTACCATGGCACTGTAAAAACGGTAGTCTTTAACTGAATACATTGTTCTTCTGCCTAGTCAAAGAAAAACTACTTAAACAATCAAAAACAAACTTCAGTCGTTGTGTCAGTCTGTCCTGAAAATCCACTTCACACTCATTAGCTAGGAATTGATTCTCTCACTCTTTTTTTTTCTAATTGAATGAATCTGACTGCGGAGCTGCTGCTCTGACTCAGATGTGACATCACAAAGGGATGACTAGAGCATATCTCCCCCCACCCCCCGGGAAAACCATGTATGCCATTTCTTGTGAATGATGGCTCAAGTGTCTGTTTTCCCATGAATGAAGTGGGTTGGGATCTCAATGAGGTTATCAGCTGCTTCTTAAAATCATTGAATGTATTATTGTTACACATGCTTGGCTTTCCCCCCAAGGAGCACAGAGCTGCTTACTTCTGGATTCCATAAGGTGCAACCCACAGGGCTGGACTTCGTGTGGGTGGACTGAGCATGAGGTCCACCCATAAAACACATCACACATCAAGGGTGGATGAACAGGATAGCAAATTGGTGACTGGCCATTTGTTAAAATGAGGCAAAGAATGCTAAGGATGGAGTCATTTAAAAAGATGTGACATACATTAGAATCAGTCCCATGATAGATAATAATAGTGATGGTTGTGTTCCACCTTCTTCCATGAAGCTCAGGGCAGCACACAAGGTTATCCCTCTTATCTTCACTACTGTCCTGTAAGGTAGCGTAGGCTGAGAGACACTGACTGGCCCAAGGTCTCCTGGTTAATTTCATGACAGAAGGGAAATTTGAACTTGGCTATCCCCACAACTGAAGAAACCATATGAGAGTCGTGGTAAATGGTTGCTTTAAAAAAATGTGTAGACCTGTGGTGGCAACATTCCAGGTTGTGCTGCTGCTGAACTCCCTCCTCCTGCTCCATAAGGTCTAATAGCACTTGTGGAATAAGGACAAGGGTATGTTCTCATGGTCCTTCATCCTGCCAAATTCAGCCATAGGGTTCCTTCCTCATGAAAGGCAGGCAAAGAGGCTGGCATAGAGATGGTGACTTCGTATAATACTGATAAACTTGGTTAGTTTATTCAGAGGATTTCACTGCAGAAAAAGACAATGTGCCATATTCAGGCACAGTGGGTGAACTATGTACTGTCTTAAGTGCAACCCAGCCTCTAGACTAGAGGTTACCTGCCTGTGGTACGCATACCACTAGTGGTACACGAACCACAGGATGGTGGTAAGCGGGCTGCCAGCAGCCAAGACGGCCACATCAGAGCCGGAAAAGCAGCGGTTCTAGCTCTGCCAAGACGGCAGAGCTCAAATATGCGGGCTCAAAGCACAGGGAATGGCCCTCCTACCCTCCTTTGTGTCTTACCTGGCATTTCTGCGCTCTGGCGTGGCTGCGAACCCGGAAGTAAGTGCCAATGACATCATTGGCACTTACTTCCGGTGGCACATGGTGGGCCTGAGACCCAGGGAAGAACGATGAGCAATTACCCTGGATTGATTAGCAGCCACTTTAGCAAGAAATGTATGTCCCTTCTTGACCAAACCATCTTTAAATTAAACCACAGTTTAAAAGCTGAGAAGCATCGTTCTTAACAGTGCTCATTAGCAACTTAACAAGTTCAGTGTCTCAGGAAGAAACATCTCACTTTCTCAACCAGGAAGTTTCAGCAGCTATCCTAGTGCAATAGTAATCTTGGAAGCCCATCCAGTAATACCTGTTACTGTATTTCCAACTTAGTGCAAACTTTGATGATAAAAGGCAATCAACTTTGTGTGTTGACCACCACTTCCAGAATCCTTAAAAACCCTTTCCACAGGCATCACTGAAAACTTGGGAATTTTGGTCAGACTGAAGTCAAGAGGACAGGCATTTCGCATTTAGACTTCAAATATAATAAAAATGTACAACAAAGATGGACTCATTCACACTCCTATAGTACTTAAAAAAGGTAAAGGTGACCCCTGACAATTAAGTCCAGTCGTGTCCGACTCTAGGGTGTGGTGCTCATCCCCATTTCAAAGCCAAAGAGCCAGCGTTGTCCGAAGACGCCTCCGTGGTCATGTGGCCGGCATGACTCTCCTTGCTGCAGCACGTAGCATGCGGCTGGAACACGGAGCGCTGTTTACCTTCCCGCAAGCGGTACCTATTTATCTACTCGCATTAACATGCTTTGGAACTGTTAGGTTGGCAGGAGCTGGCCAAGCAACGAGAGCTCACCCCGTCGCGGATTCGAACTGCCGACCTTTTGATCGACAGCTCATGGTTCAGCGGTTTAACCCACTGCGCCACCCCTTCAATTCCTCCCTCCCCCCTCCCTCTCTCTCTCACACACACAAACTCAGATACACCATGTCCATGAGTTCCCAAGGCATGGTGGGGCAATCATACTGGTGCCTGTTATCTTGAATCTCCTATATTGTACTGCAATGTGCTTATGCGCCCAGAATTGACAACGATCAGTGTAGCAGAAGACAGAATCTGCCCCTAGTAATTAGAAATAGTTGGAATGTATCCTTGGGTATGGATAAAAGGTAAAGGTGACCCCCTGACAATTAAGTCCAGTCGTGTCCGACTCTAGGGTGTGGTGCTCATCCCCATTTCAAAGCCGAAGGGCCAGCGTTGTCCGAAGATGCCTCCGTGGTCATGTGGCCGGCATGACTCTCCTTGCTGCAGCGCGTAGCATGCGGCTGGAACACGGAGCGCTGTTTACCTTCCCGCAAGCGGTACCTATTTATCTACTCGCATTAACATGCTTTGGAACTGTTAGGTTGGCAGGAGCTGGCCAAGCAACGAGAGCTCACCCCGTCGCGGATTCGAACTGCCGACCTTTCGATCGACAGCTCATGGTTCAGCGGTTTAACCCACTGCGCCTCCCGCTGGCCTACCCTATAGTACTTACCAGTGTGTTATTTGCTGCCACTAGTGGCAGGGTCATAACATGGATGAATTCTACACCCCTCCTTAAATTCCTCCACAGGCTTTCCATATGCTCTTGGATCCAGCACAAGCTCCTTTTCCTTGCCTTCAAAACCCTCCCTGGCTTCACCTCACCCTACCGATCCGCTCCCATAACCCACTGCCCTCCCACCTGTGACCGTTGCTCTCCCAGCTCCACCAGCCTCACTGTCTGAAGGTCTCCTGTCCCTCCGACGACTCCACCCTTCCTCCCTAGTGGCTCCTTTTGCTTGGAGCTGCCTCTTGGAATACCTGCATGATGTCTCTTTGCCTGCTTCCGTGAAATCCCTTCTGAAAACCCACCTTTTCCAAGAAGCCTTTGGCACAGCACCTTCATTACTCTGTGTTCCCTACTGTAACTAAGCTGAAGCAACTGAGTATCCTTCCCTGGCATTCCTCTGCCTCCATCCCACTTCCCTCACTCTGTGTCAAGATTGTAAGAATCTCGGGGCAAGGAGTTGTCTTCTCACTGTCGATAAAGCACTATGTACATTAATGGTGCTAAATAAATACATTCATTGTTATGGAGGGAGGGGGGAAGCTCGATGTGCAGCACTGTCATTTTCACCAGCTTGTGTATTTCACAGCACCTATAGTTTGGGCCCTAGGGAGGCTTATGATAGCAATGAGATAGCAATGAGAATCCCTGTGCTAAGAGATTCCAGGTGCTGCAGAGTGCAACGTTCCCCAGTAGTATTGCTGGTTCTTTGCTCACTCAAAGGGGCCAAGTGACACACACTGATCTATGTCAATGACACTTGAAATTAATTGGGTCAAGAGGGAAGATGAAATAAAAACATCTCGGACTCTGCCAAGTTTCCTGTGTTGCAGCTCATTGCTAAATTCTGATGCAGGGCTGGTAAAAGGGCTGTGTTAATACCAAACACACAATCTCATCACTGTGCCAAAATGAAGCAAAATCTTCCAACTCGCTGAGCTTCTAGGGATGCGCTGGAAGGTGCTGAGAGGCAGCAAGAAAAATGAGGGACTTTCAGGGGCAGCTGTGTTTTACTAACCCAGTCATAATGCCCCTAAAAATCCTTATTGTTCTTGCAATGTTCAGCTGTGATTCACCAGCAAAAGGAGGCTTTCAAGGGTGAGTAGTATGCATTTTTTTTGGAAAATTAAAGTTTGTACTGAGTGGCCCCAGGATGTCAAAGGAGCCCACATCAAGGAAAGTTGCACTCTAACCCTTAATAATAAAGAACTGGTTTTGGATTTTGCCTGTTTATTTTGTTATTGCTGCTGTTTATCTTTTTTGTATGTTTATACTTTTGAGTGTGTATGTGTTATTTCTGAAACATTACAGGGTGAAGATACATGTATTAGTAGAGGGGTGGTGCTGATCTGGACATTCTCTCACCATGATCAGCATAAATGTACCTTTTACTCTCCAGGGTCCTGGTTTGAAAAAAACAAATCAGTTCTACAAGTTTACAGCAAAAGCCATCAATGAATAGTGCACTGCTGATTGGCTAGTACTTGTATGTCACCAACATACCTACACCTCACAAAATCATCAGAGCAGTTTTTCAAGTACCAGTACATTTAAAATGTTAGCATCTTTACTTAATAAAACAAAAAACAAGCAGGTGAACATGCAATACATGCAATGTTTAAAAACGAAAGGCCAGGTAGGTAGCCTGCCTGAAGCATATAGGGAGGAGCAAAACTAATGCCAAACCAAGTATTTGACTTGCTAGAATGTACATCTGTCATGCAAATTGCAAAGCTTGGCAAACAGTGAGATTGCACCATGGGTGAAGAACCTGCTGTGATTTATCTTTAAATATCTCATCTGGCTTCACCCCTCCCTTTTCTTCCTGGAAGTCAAGAAACACTAATATAATCAATCAGTGCTTGGAATGCTATCTTAAATGTTTAGCGGCATCCAATTTGTAGGCACCTGTGCCCTTTGGATATTTCCTAGCCCTCTCATATGTACAATGCAGAAGGCCATATACATTGATACATTGTCATGCTCAACTTTAATAGGGCAGCACATACTTTTCACAGCTTCCTTAAGACTATGATCTCCTTGCTTAGCAAGCCTCCAGTTTGCCAAATACACTGCTGAACCACCACACACAGGGGAATTCTGAGCTTCTGAGATTTTACCAAGCACCGTCCACATCTTTTCAAGCATCTTTGCCATCTTAAGAGCTAGGAACTTGGTTTTGAGCTTGCTGAATTCAGTAACCGGACCACTTTGGTGCCTGCAGAGCAATGATTGTGCACATAGCCTTGCTTATTAGGTGCTGAGAGTATCCAAAGTCCAGTTCCCGATCAGTAATTTTATCAACATTAGCTTGATCAGTTCCTCTGATGTTTCAGAAACTAATCAGTTTTATCCTTTTGCTTGTCCACAGCTCCATTTCTATGACGCACTTCATAGAAGTTATCAATCTGGAAGTCCATGTAGACCATCCTAACTCATCTCCATGCAACAGAGATTGTGCTGCCGAGGGTGTGCGTTTCTTTATATTGCGGCATGTCTACTCATCTCTACTTTCCAGTTAGTTCCAGTGTGGGAATGTGTGCAGTAGCATTGATGTAGTGCTGTTGGGCTCCGGGTTAACTCTGCTAGCTATTAGCTGAGGATATGGTATAGCTATTGCCATGTTGAACCTGCCTGTGGATCAAGGCATTCAGTCCAATAGGGATGTAGTTCCATTCCAGGGGCTCAAATGTCAGTAGAGATGGATAACTTCAGAAGAACTGACACTTCTGATCAGCCTAAAGTACCCTGTTAACATTCCCCCACCCCCAGGCATAAGGTACATACAGACCTGTCAGAAAAGGTGCACTGGTGCTGGTCCATTATAATTATAACAACAACAACAACAACAACAACAACAACACCACCACCACCACCACCACCACCACCACCACCAACAACAACAACAACAACAACAACAACAACAACAACAACAACAATAATAATAATAATAATACTTAGCATTAGTATAGCATTTTCTGATGGTGCAAAGTGCTTCAACCACCCTGTTTAGGAGTTTACTCTCCCATGGAGAGTAAATACAGGAGGTTTCCTATGATCATGCACTGTAGCTCCACCTCCAATTGACGATGCACCTGCTCAGTAGTGTAGCTAGAGGGGGGGTGGCACGGTAAATGCTGCATAGCGCTACACGGCAGGGCCACAGCCATGTAGCACCATGCAGTACTTCCTGTGTCGCCCACTCTAGCTATGCTACTACACCTGCTGGCCCCACCCTTTCCATGTTCAGCAGAGTTGCAGTCATGCAGAAACGCTCTGCGGACAAATGCTGAACAGCCACAGCATGTGTTCATAAGAAGCTATTCATGCTTTCAGTCTCCACAGGAGAGCAAATGCCCAATTAGGGCTAACATAAGGACTTTCACCTGTTAAATTTTACCTGGGTATGGCTGCTTAACATGTACACAGCCCAATCCAATCCAAGGCCTGTGCCGGCAGAACACACTTTCTACCGGCGCAGACTGCTCAAAAGCACTATAAAGCACGACAGTGCAGGGAGCTAGTGCGCCAGCAAGAAGCCCAGAGCCTTTCCCTGCATGCTGGTGGAGCGACAGAGGCCTGCCGGAACAGGGTGAAATGGAGCGGATAGAGGGCGGAGAGGGGGTTGAATGGGGGCAGGGGAAGGGTAGTAGATGGGGCGGGGTGGGCGGATCGGGCTCAGAAGGGGGACAGGCTCAGCAGCAGCAGTGCATGCCAAATCCTAACCTTTTTCTGGGCCTGATCTGCCTGCATGGATCAACTCGGATTTGTGCCAGAGATATTGCTGGCACAGGTCCAAGTTGACCTGTTGCAACTGCTGGGGCGTACCCTGAGGCAAGGGGACAAATGTCCCCTTACTCCAAGGAGATCTCCAGCAGTCGAAAATACCCCATGGAATACAACATAGCTTGTGGCGCTGCCGCTGCATCACCATGCAGGGATATACCGTATTGCCCAGAGTATAAGACGCACCTGATTATAAGACGCACCTTTAAAGTTTGGTTCTATTAAAAAAAATAATTAAATCACTGGCATTAAATTGCAACAGCCTGATTATAAGACGCACCCCTAGTTTAAAAACTTAAATTAGGAGAAAAAAGTGAGTCTTATACTCAGACCAATACGGTAGTTAGGATTGGGCTGACAGTCATTGTTAGTCTATAAACCGGGTCCACTTATTCACATGTTCCATTCAATGCAGGTACAATCTGTAGACATGGATTGTTAATCTATAAAAATGAATGCAGCTTTAGTCAATTTATGCAGAAACGTGTCCCCAGACACAGCATAACATGTGAGCAGCCCTATAATATCTTAATGCAATACTTGCAACAATCCTTTATGGTAAGTATTATTATCTTCATACAGTACCTGAGGAGCAGAAACTGAGAACAAGTGGCTTGCCTAAGGCCGTGTCATGAGTTGACAATGGAAGTGAGATTCAAACCAGGAAAGCCCTGCTTTGTAGGTCAGCCTCTCAGCCACTATGCTACACCAGCCCTATGTCTGCGGGGCACCTATGGGAGGAACTCTATCCAGCTCCTGACTCCCATAGAGCTGATCAGCAATTTTGCTGGTTATTTGATGGGGTTACAGTGGCTTACCATTCATCCCGGAAAAACTGGGACTGTCCCGGTTTCCGGAGCCCAGTCCCAGCCAACTGGACCCAGAACCGGGTCAGTCCTGGTTTTTCCAGGTCTCGCGCTGCTTTGCCGCCACCACTTCCAAAATGTACTTTTTCGGTGGTGCCATCTCAGATCTCACGAGATTTCGCAAGATCCAAGATAGTGCCGCCGAAAAAAAGGTACATTTTAGAAGTGGCGGCGGTGGCTTTAGGGGGCAGTTGGAGTCCTGGCCGACCCGGATGCAGCCGGCTAGGCTCCAGAGTGGTGGCGGCAATGGTGGCTACTGCAGTGGCAATGGCGGTGGCAGGACAGGTGTGGCAGTGGCGGCAAAATGGCCATTTTCATGGTCACAAATAAATACATAAAAATTTTGGCTGTCCTTTGGGCAGCAAGTGGGCACTTTGCGGCCATAATCTTTTAGTTAATTAGTTAATTGATTAATTAATTAATTGTTCCAATTGGGGTGTCCTGGTTTGGAACCAGGAAAATATGGTAACCCTTTACACATGAGCAGCCCAGGTTGTTGAATCAGACTGGGTAGTCATGCATGCAGCAACTATTTCTGTGCATGATTTCCCCATCTAGCCAGAGAAAACTATGCAGAAGCTTACTTGCGTGCACATACGACCCTTAACTGGATCAGGCAGTTATCGCTGGCAATTGCCACATGTCAAATGGTTAGAAAAGACAGCTGGCCAGGAACAACTGTATTTTTTATTTTAAATAAAGTGGATTCCTGTTATTTGTTTGCTGTTGCATTTATATCCTGCTGTTCCTCCAAGGAGCTCAGAGCAGCATAAATGGGATTGTCCCATTTTATCTTCACAGCTTCCCCTCTTAATGAGTCTGAGAGACTGGGCTGAGCTAGATGTGACTTTAAACACATCATCATCTAGTAGAGGGGTAACTTCAAATAACAGCTGCGCAGAGGCCAATCTGGACATAACACGGTGGTATTTTTAGTGGCAAAAACAATCATGGGGAAACACTGGACATAACACAGTGGTATATTTAGTGGCAAAAACAATCATGGGGAAACATTTTCAAAACACCTACCTCCATGTAGTGGTCTCACTCTGGTTTGGACCCCCACGCAGCTGCGATTTTCAAGTTAAAAAACAAAACAAAATTAGATGATAACATGTTTTAACTTGAATCAATGTTGCATCTAGTTTGACCCAGAATGACTAGTCCGAGGCCACCCAGTGAGTTTCATGACCGAGCAGGGATTTGAATCCAGGTTTTCCAGTCCAAACCCAGCATGCAATCCAAAATCAAATACTGTATATAAAAGTGACGTGGGAGCCTCCCTCATTTGTTCAGGGCTAGGGGTGGGGAAAGAAAAGACATTTGGATCCTTCTGCAACACGTTTGTAACAGCTGCTCATTCTCTGTGCAGCTATCAATCATCTGGAAAGGCCCAAGGTAGGTAAAATGAGCTGTGTGCAAACCACAGAGCACCCTGGAGAATTATTAACTTATTTCAACGTTCACAGTAAGTGTCACGGGATGCACACTGGGTGAAAAATCCTGTCTTCACAAATGCACCGATGGGGTCTGAACTGGCGATGACTAACCAGGAAAGTCGAGATCTTGGAATCATTGTGAAAACACTGACTCTGCTGTGGTGAGAAGAATAAAGAAGTCACTTTTGTAATGTCTCCCTATAAATCTATGGTGCAGTTGGAAGACTGTTTACAGTTCTGGCTGCCCCATCTCAAACAAGTTATCGGCAATAACTTATTGCAGAGCTGGAAAAAGTATGGATAAGGACACCCACAATGATCAAGTGGTGGGGGCACTTTCCTCACCAGGAAAGACTAAGAGTTTGGGCATATTTGGGTTTTTAAAAAGACACGTACAGTATTTAGAGACATTAACAGAGGTTTAGAAAATTATACATGGTGTGGATAAAGTGTTTCTCCCCCTTCTTACATTAGAACTTGGGGGGTGGGGTCACCTAATGAAACTGATTGGCAGTAGATTAAGAACAGAAGGACAGACAAATTAAAGACTTCGTAACACGACACATAAATCACTGTCGCAAGGTGGCCATTGGCTTAGAGGGCTTAGGGGGTTGGAGAAATTCATGGAACATAGGCCTACAAATGGCTACAAGTCAGGCTTACTTACTACTTATATAAGCTCAGTCATTATGCGTCATATAATGGCTGACCTTATAAGTAGTAATTAAGCCTCTGAATACAAGCTGCTGGGCAGAGGCAAACGACAAGGAAGACTGTTGCCTTTGTGCTCTGTTTGTGAACTTCCAGAGACGTGTCTGGCCATTACTGGAAACAGGATCTGGGACTATATGGATGCTTCATCTGCTTCAGCACACAGGCCTCTTACATTCTCACAGCCATCAATATGCAGATTTTCTTAAACAAATAAGGCAGACCCTTGTCCTGAGGGGCTTATAAACTGAATTGTGTCACTGGGAGAGCTGGGGAGATGCAATGGTGCCGAAGTACAGAGAGGGGAGGGGAGGAACGCAAGAAATCATGCCCATTAGATCTGCGAACTGCCTTGGGAGAGGAACAATACCAAGCCACTGATTCCCACCTTACTCTCCACCCCCTGGGTCCTATTGCACCTTGCAGGCATCTGCGACTCATTCTTCGGCTTTTGGCAGTACACCACAGGAACTCCCCGCTCCATGCCTTGGCCTGTTTGCCAATGTTCTCACTCAATCGTTTCTCCACCTACTGGCTAGAAAGAAATGCCTTCTCTTGGTACAGAGGTAAGAGAAGGAAGGGCTGCCTGTTTTTCTTGGCAAGGTGTGTGGATGCGATTAGCTTTATCTCCGTTTGAATTGTTGTGTTTAACACAGAGAAGAGAGCATTACCTCACTGTGGAGCAGGCTGCAGACCAAAAAGCTATTACCCTGGAATATTTTTAGTGCTCAAAACAGGAAAGGCCTGCCATGGCTAAAAACATTTTGTGACTTTTTTTTTTGTCCTTTCTCCTTTTTATCCTCTTGTTCTACAACATCATAATGCCAGTGATGACTGTTTGTTTGAGGAGGAAATGATTGTGCACCAGGCCTTACGTGGGAATGATTCTCCTCAGCTTCCTTTAGATAATAAATCTTGCAGGGTTGTTAAGACTAGAAGGAATTTTTGTAATATCCACTCTAAATCTAGAGTCTCGAGTTTCTCTCATGGCCTGTATACTCAGACAGTAGCAGTATTATCTCCGAAGTCTAGATCACACCCAGGGAAGGATGCAATCTGGCATCTGCAATGTCAGCAGCACATTCCATTTTTTTAGCTGCACTTTTTTTTTGTACATGCACCTCCTTACCATGTGCCTTTTCCTTATTTCGTTCCTCCATGGCAATCGCATTGTCCCAGTTCAGTTCTTGATTCTTAAGACCCTCTGGTTCAAAGTCATTCAATCATACAAGGGCCTGTGCCATTGGGAGCAACGTATACAGACGCTGAAGGCCCAATTCACATCTTTAAGCAGGCAAAATGTGTCTTCTAGTTTGTCTAATAGTGACAGGCTGACAGTTCATCACATTTTTAAGAATCCCAAGCCTCGCTGCTTTTCCCGTCAGGATCATACAGAAAACAGAATGCTGAGCATACATCTGGAAGCCCTACATCATCACACAGTCACAGAGAGTCTCTTGCCCCAGTTTCCTCTTTTGTAAAACTGGGAATAACATTTGTGAAATGGGCTTTGAGCGGCTTCTTACGTACTTAAGGTAAAGGTGGCCCCCTGACAATTAAGTCCAGTAGTGTCCGACTCTAGGGTGTGGTGCTCATCCCCATTTCAAAGCCGAAGGGCCAGCGTTGTCCGAAGACGCCTCCGTGGTCATGTGGCCGGCATGACTCTCCTTGCCGCAGCGCGTAGCATGCGGCTGGAACACGGAGCACTGTTTACCTTCCCGCACGCGGTACCTATTTATCTACTCGCATTAACATGCTTTGGAACTGCTAGGTTGGCAGGAGCTGGCCAAGCAACAAGAGCTCACCCCGTTGCGGATTCGAACTGCCGACCTTTCGATCGACAGCTCATGGTTCAGCAGTTTAACCCACTGCGCCAACCGCTGGCCATTCTTAACATACTTACAGGTTGTAAAAACCAGTTGTAGAGTCAGGAGCTAGAAACCTGTGGGCATAATCCAGCCAAAGTTAAGTATGGTACAGTACTTTGGAGTCCTATTGAGTTCTGTGGTAGAGCTTAAAGTACGTCTTTAATTCTCCAGTTGAAATCAGTGAGACTCCTAGACGGACAAGTTGTGTTACTTTGGCTGCAGTGTCGTTTCTACACTCCGCCCACGCAACACCCCCCACGTGATTCCACAAGCCCTGCCCCTGGGGGCGTGATGTCATTTTCACATGCCGTCGCCAAAATTTGGCGGCAGCACAGCACGAAAACACACACACACAGAGCACTTTTCAGTCTCATTTTGGAGCCGAACAGAACCAGGGCAGGCAGGCGGGTCAATCTTCCCCCCCCCAACAACGCCTCTAACAAAAAAATCACTGGAGCACAAGGGTGCAATATAAAGGGTTATTATTAAGTAGCAGTAGTGCTAGCTTGGTAATATGATAAGAAACTGACCACTGTCAGACCAGTCACCCATCTAGCTGACCATGTTGAGTGGTGGTGACGGCTTTCTGTGATTACAGATGGGAACCTTTTCTCTGCTGTATTTATGGCACAATCCTCATTAACTTTAGAGCAGTAGAGTGCACGCTCTGCCACTCTAAAGAGTCACAAATGTGTTGTAAAGCAGGTTTGCGATGACTCGGGAGTAAGGGCCGCTAACATGGAGGCCGGCAGCCCTCACTCTGCCACCCTCCAGACCCCACAGCCGCCGACAGAGGTAAGTCCTGCATCGGTCAGTGCAGGGGACAGGGGGAGGGCAGGCAGGGGCAGCCAGGGTGGTGGCCATTGGCCGGCCTGGGCTGGGAGAGGGCAGGGATATCGGTGGCATGCTCCACCAATATCCTCAGCCCTTACCCAGCCTGGGCCGGCCTTACACCGCACATCCCAGATACACGCCAGCTTCAGAGCTGGCGTGCTTCCGCGGAGGCCCATTGCAGCCTGCGTGGCTTACACTTTCCCTGAGGAGAGCTCAGGCTGTAGCAGTGCAGGCTGCAATGGGTTTAACATACAGCAGCCAGCCCTTTAGGCTAGCCGCTTAAAGTTAGGCAGGATTGCACTGTTAGAGATTGAACCTGGGAGCTTGTGCAACTAAAGCAGATGCTCTTCCGCTGAGCTGCAGCTCTATGATAAGCTAAAGCATTACTATTAAAGGATGAAACAGGCCCTGCTGGGATGAAAATCCTTATCTGAGAACTGCTTGATACTAGGGATTCAGGAAGAATTTGGGGGACAAAACTGAGGCAATTTAGGGAGGCTGAGAAATTCTTCACATCATCCCTATCTGAAGCACATAATTAGTTGACTAATCAAATTAATTTTAATCTATTTGCATATGAATAAAACAGTTTTGAAGGCAAAAAACCCCACTTCGGTTTTATTTATATAGTACCGTATAACATATAGACTGTTTTAGAAGAGGAACTCCTAATTGTGTGAGACTGAAGGGAGAATGCCTGTTTTAGTGCGATACTTGCCATTGGCTATTTTTGTACATACTTCAATGTTTTTTTAATGTAACTAATGTAATGTAAAAAAAAAAAACATTGCTCAGTTTTCAGTCAATTAAAATATGTGTGTTTTTTTCTGCCCAAGCCTATCTGGGTGTTCAGCTGACAGAACTCGTGTTCTGGTGATGGAAGGCCCAGGCCACTGGAACTACAGCCTCAGTGATGGAACTGGCACTACAGCTTCAGCAGAATGGGGCTGCCAGTCAGAGGCATCGTTGGGGGGGGGGGCGGTACTGTAAGTTCCCCACCATTCCACTCCCCGTTTACTCCCCAGTACAAGGTGGCCCCGCCCCCTAGCCATTCCGTATGGTGAAGGCAACGGGCAGGGAGTATCCTGCCTGTTGCCTTTGCTGCAGTGGCCGCACAGAATGGCTCCGATGGCGAGGGGGCGGGGCCACCTCATACCGGGGAGTAAACGGGGAGTGGAATGGTGCAGATCTTACAGTACGCCCCCCCCTCCAGCGACGCCTCTGAAATCTGTGTTTCTGCCATGTACCCTTGCTGGGAAAACCATGGCAAATTCTAGCTCCCTGATGCCTACATAGCACACAGACATTTGCAAATATGTGTTTTCTGCATTCATACATTACATTGTTGCATGCACATCTTTAAAATGTAATGTGTGAAGCAGCTTTTTCACTGCTTACTCTCAGAACCTTCCAAGAATCTGTTGTCCCTTAGCTGTCTTAAGAGGCAGGGGTCTTGAGTGCTGAAAAACGGAAACTTTTCCAATCATCAGTGAATCACTTAAGAAAGCAAAGGACATGCCTCGAAGTCCTTCGGAAAAAGGCAATTGGACTGCTGCATCGCTTGCTGCATGTTTTGAGTGCAATTGTTACTGATGACAACGAAACCGAAATGAGGGCATGAAAGCTGCTCCACAATTTGATCAGCAGCCATTGCAATATTATTCTCTTTGAGGATAGTTCAGCATCAGTCATCCATTCGAATGAAACGCATCCATGATGCCACATGATTTTAATTAATGCAATGACAGGAAATATACAAATTTCACAGTAGAGGCTGCTGACTCTTTCAATCGGACTCTTTATGAGGGCTACAGCAAATAGCTACATGTTGGCAGAGGAAATGGGGCTATTTACGAGAGCTTAACTTTATTAACAGTTTAACATTTCTTTTTTTTCTTGGAAGATGGACGAAATCCCTGTTGCTTAATCTTCCCTCCCCCATTTGTTTTATTGCTGCTGGGCTTCATCTCTTCATTTTTAAATCAAAACAGACCTGGCTGCTTCAAAACACAAAATGGCTGAAATCAGTTTGCGATGTGAACAAATCAGAAATGGGAGAAGTAGCTACCCAGGTTTTTACAGATGGGACTTTTCTCTACAGTACCTGAAGATTCCAGGGACTGATGACTTCCTGCATGCAAAACATGTGCTCTGCCACTGGCCCAACTAACTAGGATAAAGCAGGAATATGCAAAGCTGCAAAGCACATTTTTATCATTTGGAGGACAGCTGAAAGTTATCAGAGTGTCAGTTCTGCCATTTGAGAAGTGACTATAGAATTCCAAACAACACATACATTGCAACCTATAACCCTTGTATTCTGGCAGCGCAGCCCAATCCTGCCTAACTATACGTGGACAGTCTAAAGGGCCGGCTGCTGTATCCTATGGTCGTCCTGGGCTACCCCGGGGCAGCCCGGGAGTACCTCGGGAGAAGGGGACATTTGTCCCCTTCCCCGGGTGTAAGCCGGCTGGAACCCTATGGGCTTCCTCGGAGGAACGCCAGGTCCAAACCTGGTGTACATTCAGGGAGGCGGAGTAAGGCCGACCCAGACTGGGAACAGGCATAGGATATCAGCGGAGTGTGCCGTTGTTATCCCCGCCCCCTCCCAGCCTAGATCAGCCAATGCCCCCCCCTTCCTCTCTGGACTGGACTGCCCATTCCCGCCCCTGCACCGAGTGGCCTAGGCCTTACCTGGGTCTGGGGGTGTGAACAGTGCCACTGACATGCATGGGACTACTCTGGAGTAAATAGATGGAACATTGCAGATCCAGGCTACAACTAACAGCACAATCCTGTGTAACATTAAGCGGACGGCCTAAAGGGCCGGCCGCTCTATCCTAAGCCCTTTCCAGGCCACGCCAGCGCTGCTGGAGCACACCTTGGGAGAAGGGGATGTTTGTCCCCTTCCCCAGGTGTAGGCGAGCCTGGGGCCTACAGTATGGGCCTCCTCGGATGCACACCAGCTCCAGAGCTGGCCTGGCGTACACCCAGGGAGGCCATGTAAGGCCAGCATGGGCTACGATGGGGCATAGGATATGTCCCTCCCAACCCAGGCTGGTCAATGGCCCCCATCCCTCACCACCCTGTCCCGCCGATTCCCACCCCTGCACCATCGGGTGCAGCACGTACCGGCAGCGGCCAATGCAGGTTCAGGAAGCTGGGGAAGTGAGCGGTACTGGCCTCCGCACTAGAGCCACTTACTCCCGAGTCGCCACAAAAGTGCACTTTTGTGACACTTTAGTCTGGTGGAGCAAGAGGTCCGCTGGCCTAAAGTTACACAGGATTGTGCCGTAAGTTTGGAATTAGTACTTTATTTAATCAATCTGTACCCTTCTGAGTATAACTACAGGTAATTACAGGGTAAACTGGGCAAGGAGAGGAGGATGAATTCCTGAGCAAGGAGGAGTTCATGCATTCTTCTGGATGTGTGATAAGCAAAAAAAAAAAAACCTTGAAGTGTTTAAACTTTGAGAACTTTTTTTTTGCTGAAAAGCCATATATAAATATTCTAAATGAAATAAATAATATATCTGCTGCTAATCCTAGACTGTCAAGCTGCTCTTAAAGGCACAACTACAGTGGCATACAGTGGCTGGCAGCTCTGTTTCTGTCTTGCTCGTCTGCGTAATAGCAGAACACCCACAAATTAAGCGTTTTCCATCACTTGGCAAAGTTTCACCTGCAAAATGTTTGCATGCTAGAGACACAAGAGCCCTACCACAAAAAAACGTTGGCAGCCCATGGAGAAAGGGCACACTATCTACATAACTCCCAAATTATATTAACTCAAAATCAGGATTAGTCAGAAATTCAATTCAATCTGAAGATTCCTTGCTGTATTCTCCTGGGGACTGGCTGATACATGTCTGTACATCAGTTGCTGACTCAGCACTGAGTGACTCACAGCTGGCTATGTTCAACTGCTTTGTGTTTGATGTGCCTTGTGCTGGAGATGACATGAACATTCAGTCTGTGGTTTCTGCAACAGCTCATTTGCACATGCAAGTCATTACTTTATACTGCTTTTTAAATTTAGATTTATATCTTGCCCCCCCTACTGATGTTGTAGAGTGGGGAGTAAAAAGAAACTGTACACATGCCCACCCAAACATAAAAAAAGCCAGAACCTCTCTAACTTTGGAGCAGTGTAGCGCATGCTATGCTGCTCCAAAGAATCGCAAACGTTCCGTAAAGCACATTTGTGACGACTCTGGAGTAAGGGCCACTGGTGCAGAGGTCGGTAGCCCTCACTCCACCGCCCTCCGGACCCTGCGCCCACCAGTGAAGGTAAGTCTTGCACCAGATGGTGCAGGGGAGGGGGGAGAGCGGACTGGAACAGTCAGGGGCATGGTCATTGGCCGGCCCAGGCTGGGAGAGGGCGGGGATATCGGTGGCATGCTCCACCGATATCCTTGGCCGATTCCCAGACCTGGCCAGCCTTACTTCCCCGCCTCAGATGTACGTCAGCTTCATAGCTGGTGTACATCTGAGGAGATGTGTCCATCCGAGGGGCATCCTACCATCCTCCAGATCAAAAACCTGAAGGGGATCTTGAAATGAGGAAGCAAATCAGGGAGGTGTCAACGAGAGACAGGGTTGTAGTCATGGGGGACTTCAATTATCCTCACATCGACTGGATCAATTCATGCTCTGGTCATGAAAGAGAGACTGGATTTCTGGATATGCTAAATGACTGTGCCTTAGAGCAGCTAGTCACGGAGCCGACCAGAGGACAGGTGACTCTGGATTTGATATTGTGTGGCACTCAAGATCTGGTCAGGGAGGTAAATGTTACCGAACCGTTGGGGAACAGTGACCATGCTGCGATCTGTTTCGCCATGCATGTCGGGGGGAGAGTGCCGAGCAAATCTGACACAAAAACTCTTGACTTCCGAAGGGCAGACTTCCCCAAAATGAGGAGACTAGTTAAAAAAAAAAAAAGCTGAACGGGAAGGTAAAAAGAGTCCAATTGCTCCAGAGTGTGTGGAGGCTGTTTAAAACAACAGTAATAGAGGCCCAGCAGGACTGTATCCCACAAAGGAGGAAGGGCTCGACTAAGTCCAGGAGGGTGCCGGCATGGCTAACAAGCACAGTGAAAGAGGCTATAAAAGGCAAGGAAGCTTCCTTCCGTAAATGGAAGTCTTGCCCTAATGAGGAAAATAAGCAGGAGCACAAACTGTGGCAAAAGAAATGTAAAAAGATGATACAGGAGGCCAAGCAAGACGTTGAGGAATGTATGGCAGGCAACATAAAAGGGAATAACAAAAGCTTCTTTAAATACTTTAGAAGCAGTAAACCTGCCAGGGAAACAGTTGGTCCGCTGGATGGTGAGGGAGAGAAAGGGGTGATAAAAGGGGACTTGGAGACTGCAGAGAAATTAAACGAATTCTTTGCGTCTGTCTTCACGGCAGAAGGCCTCGGGCAAATACCGCTGCCTGAACGGCCTCCCCTGACTAAAGAATTAAGTCAAATAGAAGTTGAAAGAGAAGACATCTCAGATTTAACTGACAAAATAAAGATCAATGAATCACCAGGCCTGGATGGCATCCACCCAAGAGTTCTGAAGGAACTCAAGAATGAAGTTGCTGACCTCTTGACTCAAATATGCAACTTGTCCCTTAAAACGGCCACTGTTCCAGAGGATTGGAGGATAACTAATGTCACGCCAATCTTTAAAAATGGAAGGAGGGGGGATCCGGGAAATTACAGGCTGGTCAGCCTAACATCTGTTCCAGGGAAGATGGTGGAAAGTCTCATTAAAGATAAAATCTTAAAACATATAGAAGAACAGGCTTTGCTGAGGGAGAGTCAGCATGGCTTCTGCAAGGGGAAGTCTTGCCTCACAAACCTTTTAGAATTTTTTGAAAAGGTCAACAGGCATGTGGATGCAAGCGAACCCGTGGATATTATATATCTGGATTTTCAGAAGGCGTTTGACACGGTCCCTCATGAAAGGCTCCTGAGAAAACTCCACAGTCAGGGAATAAGAGGGCAGGTCCACTTGTGGATTAGGAACTGGTTGAAGACCAGGAAACAGCGAGTGGGAGTCAATGGGCAATTTTCACAGTGGTGAGAGGTGAAAAGCGGTGTGCCCCAAGGATCGGTCTTGGGACCAGTGCTTTTCAACTTATTCATAAATGACCTGGAGTTGGGGATAGGCAGTGAGGTGGCCAAGTTTGCAGATGACACTAAACTTTTCCGGGTGGTGAAGACCAGCAGGGATTGTGAAGAGCTCCAGAAGGACCTCTCCAAACTGGGACAATGGGCAGCAAAATGGCAGATGCGCTTCAATGTAAGTAAATGCAAAGTGATGCACATTGGGGCAAGAAACCAAAATTTCACATATACGCTAATGGGTTCTGAGTTGTCTGTGACGGATCAAGAGAGAGATCTTGGGGTGCTGGTGGACAGGTCGATGAAAGTGTCGACCCAGTGTGTGGCGGCTGTGAAGAAGGCCAACTCCATGCTTGGGATCATTAAAAAAGGGATTGAGAATAAAATGGCCAATATTATTATGCCTTTGTACAAATCGATGGTAAGGCCACGTCTGGAGTATTGTGTCCAGTTCTGGTCACCACACCTCAAAAAGGATATAGTTGAATTGGAAAAGGTGCAGAAAAGAGCGACCAGAATGATTCGTGGGCTGGCTCACCTCCCTTATAAGGAAAGGCTACAGCGTTTGGAGCTTTTCAGTCTCGAAAAAAGGCGCCTGAGGGGGGACATGATTGAGATGTATAAAATTATGCATGGGATGGAGAGAGTGGATAGAGGGAAATTCTTCTCCCTCTCGTACAACACCAGAACCAGGGGACTTGTACTAAAATTGAGTGGAGGGAGAGTTAGAACGGATAAAAGAAAATATTTTGGATTGGATGGATTGACTGGGAGATTTTATAAATGTTTAGAAGATGTAATAAGTATCCCATTACAACAGACAATGAATGATATCTTACAAAATAGAAAAATGCCAGATTCATGGAAAGAGGCGAACATAACTTTGATACCAAAAGAAGGACAAGATTCAAGTAGCATAAAGAATTATAGACCTATATCTTTGCTTAACAATGATTAACAATGATTATAAGATATTTACATCAATTTTAGCGGAGAGAATGAAGAAGATGTTGCAAAAATTCATACATGAAGATCAATGTGGTTTTCTACCAAAAAGACATTTGAGGGAGAATGTAAGAATTGTTGTGGATATGTTGGAATATTTTGACAAACATATAGATAAGCAATTAGCATTAATATTTATAGATGCTGAAAAAGCTTTTGATAATTTGAACTGGTCTTTTTTATTAGAAGTTTTACAAGAAATGGACTTCAGGGAAAACTTCAATAAATGGATAAATTCAATTTATGTGACACAAACTGTAAGAGTATTAGTGAATGGTGAGCTGACTAAGACATTTGAAATTCAAAAAGGTACGCGACAAGGATGTCCGTTATCACCATTGCTGTTTATATTGGTGTTAGAAGTTTTGAATAGAAATATTAGACAAGATGAAAGAATATATGGTGTGAAGATTAAGAAAGAAACATTCAAGTTAAGAGCCTTTGCAGACGACTTGGTACTAATGCTGGAAAATCCGTTAAAAGATATAGAGTTGTTGATGAGTAAATTAAAAGAATTTGGATCTCTTGCAGGATTTAAAGTTAATAAACAGAAGACAAAAATAGTGACTAAAAATATGAAGATTCAAGATCAACTGAAACTGATGAATAAAACAGGATTTACGGTGGAAAAAAAAGTTAAATATCTTGGAATTGTATTGACGAGTATGAATTGTACATTATTTCAAAATAATTATGTTAAAGTATGGAATGAAATTAAGAAAGATCTGTTACGATGGGAAAGATTGAAATTGTCCTTACTAGGAAGGATATCGGTGATTAAGATGAATGTATTGCCAAAAATGATGTTCTTATTTCAAACGATACCAGTGATTATATCTGATGCACCATTTAAAGAATGGCAGAAAGACATTTCTAAATTTATTTGGCAAGGGAAAAAACCAAGGGTGAAATATAAGATTCTTCAAGATGCAAAAGAGAGAGGAGGATTAGGACTACCAGATCTGAAAGTATATTATGCAGCATGTTGTTTTGTGTGGTTGAAAGAGTGGGTGTATTTACAAAATAGAAGATTATTGGAGTTAGAAGGCTCTGACTTGAGATTTGGTTGGCATGGGTATTTGTGGTATGATAAAGTGAAAGCAAATTTAGAATTTAAAAATCATTATGTTAGACATGCATTATGGAGAATTTGGAATAGATATAAAATGAGATTTTATGAGAAAGTACCATTATGGGTTGCACCATATGAAGCACACTTTGGTGGAAGTAGCGTGCCAAAAGAGAAAGGACTACTGTACAGAAATGTATTAATTTTTTCACAAGGAGACTGTATAATGAAGTCAAGAGAAAAACTAATGGAAGAAGGCTTTAATTGTCAATGGTTTGTATATGCTCAAATTTTGGAGAGATTTAAAGTGGACAAGAAGGCATATGGATTTGTAGAAGAAGAATCAATATTGGAGGCACAATTAAAATCTGAAGACCAGATAATTTCAAAAATGTATAAATTGCTTTTGAAGTTTGAAACAGAAGAAGAACAGGTTAAAGAATGTACGATTCATTGGGCGAAAAATGTAGGTCATGTTATTTTAATGGACCAATGGGAACAACTATGGTTAAAACTGTTGAAATTTACGTTAAATGTTAATATTAAAGAAAATATGTATAAAATGATATATAGATGGTATATAACCCCAAGCAAATTAGCAAAAATGTATGAGAAGGTGACGAGTAGATGTTGGAAATGTAAAATGCAAGAAGGAACTTTTTACCATATGTGGTGGACATGCCCTCAAGCAAAGAAGTATTGGACTCAGATTCACAAACAGATTGAGTTGATTTTAAAGATTAAGATCCAAATGAAACCGGAAACATTTTTGTTGGGTATGTGGGAGGATCATGTAGGCGAAAAATTTCAAACTTTGTTTTTATATATGATAGCTGCGGCAAGAATTTTATATGCACAATATTGGAAGAATTCGGAGATACCTTCGCTGGAAGATTGGTGGCTGAAAGTTTTGGACTATGCTGAAATGGATAAACTTACAATTTTAATTAAGGAAAAGTCAGTTAACTTTTTCGTGAATAATTGGAAACCATTTATTGACTTTTTAAGAGAGAGAGAGAGGAATGATGTGATGATATGCGGATTTAATGAATAGAATGTGGGTGTTGTTTTGGCTTAGTTGGAAATTGTATGTAGAAAATAGTGAATAGTATGCTAGTAGGATGTATTGCTTCGCGCTTGCTATAACTTTATGAAATATGTATTGTTTTTATGTTTTAATATATCAATAAAATATAAATATATTAAAAAAGAAAAAAAATATTTCTTTACCCAGCATGTAATTCATCTGTGGAACTCCTTGCCACAGGATGTGGTGATGGCACCTGGCCTAGATGCCTTTAAAAGGGGTTTGGACAGATTCATGGAGGAAAAGACCATCACAGGTTACAAGCCATAAGCAACCTCCTGGCTTTAAAAGTAGGTTTTCTCTGTGCCAGGTGCGGGGGAGTGGCAGCAGGAAGCAGGTTATCTTGTTGGCTGTGTGCTCCCTGGGGCATCTGGTGGGGCCACTGTGTGATACAGGAAGCTGGACTAGATGGACCTTTGGCCTGATCCAGCAGGGCTCGTCTTATGTTCTTATGAGATCTGTAGGGCACTGGCTGGCTTGCACCCGGGGAAGGGGTGCACCTTCTCCCGAGGGACTTTTTTTAAAGTACAGGATAGGATGTGGCGTCCGGCCCCCGCATCTTACAAAGGATTGTGCCATAAGACTCCATCAACTCGTTGTCATTTCCAGCTTTACTCTGTTCTCCAAATGCCTACCCACCAACACATCACAAATGAAGACAGGGCGCTCATGTGCATTTGTAACTCCCTCAGATTTCACGGCAAGGCTCATTGCCTGACAGAACTGCCAGTTTGCCAGTGATGGCCCTGTTGCTGCCTTTTTCTCCTCAGGCAGACGGGCGGCAGAGGCGGTTCTGTGACTGCTGCTGGGCTCTGCCCCTTTAGGCCTAAGCTCCACCTCGCACCAGATTTTTAAGGGTTGGCAGTCTTGTGACACCACTGGGCACTGCCTCAAAAATCTCAGGGGTTTTTGATGCACTGGACTGTCAAGTCTGTCGCCCATCACGTTGATGAAGGATGATCCACCCATTACATGCTGCAGGGATTTCATCTAAAACAGCCTGTCTTGCACCACCTTTCAAAGCAAGTATCTTCTATTAAAAATAATAATTTTAATAGACTTTTCAATCTCACAGTCATTACAGTTGTACTTGTTATAGAATAGCAGCAGCTCATATGCAACAGTGTCTGCTATCTAGGTTAAGTATTAATGGAGGACATGGAAGGGAAACAGAATACTGGCATTTGTGCTCAGGTGCACGTATGTATTTATTTGTTTGATTAATTGTCTTTATTTTTACAGGTCACCCCACTTTTCAACAGAATAGCACCAAAGTGACTGCATATACATATGCACTGATGTCAACATGCATCTGAGCCCACTACCCACACACGGGCAACCCAATCCTGCCTAAGATCCTCCACAGTGCGCTTTGCTTTGTGCGCTGCGGCAAATCCTAAGCAGGACCAGGGCCATGCCGGTGGAGCTGGGGCACACCTCAGGGGAAAGGGACGTTCATCCCTTTCCTCCACTGTCAGCCCCAGCGGCCCCAATGGTTCTCCTTGGATGAGTGCCGGCAAGATGGATAGCGCAAATTTGGGGAGGCCGTGTAATCATGCAATCATGTATTTATTTTTAATTTATACACCATCTACTACATATATGCTTATAAAGAATATGATAATCAGTGTAATTGGTAATACTGTATATAAAGTTGCAATAGCCTGATTTTTCTGGTAATAAAAGTGCCGATTACCAGCCCAATTCCTTTTTTTTTAATTGCAAGAACTTAATACAGATACAAAATATGCAGTATTTTCCCCCAATTGTTACATTCCAAACTATGAAGCAAAAACTAGCACCCTGATGCATCACTTGAAAATAAATGTCTCTGATTTCAATAGTACAACTTTATAGATATATACTGTATAATAAAGGCCACTGCAAATGTGTACTGGATGGGGCTGCAGAGTATGGGGCTTACCACATTAAAACATGCTACATACAAACATTAACGTGCTGCAAAGCAAGATTAACCCTGAACACAGTTTTGGTCTGTCGTGAATTCAGTGATCAGTGAATGCATCTGTCAAATGCTTTGACGTGGGGAAGTAAGATGGGAATGCTCCCTGGAGAAAGAGACATAGAAGTCCTTTTCAAGAGTTACAGTGGCATGGATGCTCTTTATGTAATGGGGAGCAACGAGAGTGTATTGACAGGTCCCACTGCCACATCGATGTACTCCTGAAGCCCCACCCCCTACTTTCCCTGGGAAAGCAGTTGACTTGTAAGCTGTGATAGACTTTTCCTCCATAAATCTGTCCAATCCCCTTTGAAAGGTATCTAGGCTAGGAGCCATCACAACATCCTGTGGCAAGGAGTTCCACAGATTAATTATGTGCTTTTGTCCATTCCAACTCTCCCACCACTTAATTTTAGTGGGTGTCCCTGGTTCTTGTGTTGTGCAAGAGGGAAAAGAACTTCCCCCTATCCACTCTATCCATCCCATGTATAATTTTATAGATCTTAATCATGCCCCCCAAGTGCCTTATTTCTAGACTGAAGAGCCCCAAATATTGTACCCTTTGCTCATATTGTACCCTTTGCTCATAATAAACCCATGGATCCCCCCTCCCACAGCACTCACACCATCATAACTTCTGAATAGGGCTAGAGAGTCCTATTGAAGGTACATCTGTATCCACCCATAGTTTGACTTTCCCAGTTCCCTGTTCCCTTTTGGAGAATTTGTCTCCATCTTCCAGATGTTTTCTAGTGGAACAAAACAGTTTTAATTACAAGCACTGAGGCATCTCAGGGCTAATCAGACTATTTTGACATTTGGGAAAGCTTATCTGTCTCGCACAACAACACATTGAGTCAGGCAATGATATTTCAGTGCAGAGCAATGCTAAGGCTGCATATTCTGCACATTACACTGCTGTGGCTTTATCGGATGTTTTAGATTTATTTATCCTAGAAGGGGGAGAAAAGGAATGCGTTAGAGAAGGAAAAGGCGTTTGGGGCCTTTCTAGCATAAGTTCTGTGCAAATAATATCTTGGCACAGAATGCACAGCATGTTCAATTTTGCGGTGAAAGGCTAGAAACTGATATTATTATTATTATTTTTCCATGTTAGATCCTTCAAAGAAGCCACTGGAAAAGACGGAAACCAGCTGACATGCAGCCTTAGCAGCGGAGTCTAAAGCTTGGTGAGGCCTTTTCGTTATCTGACCGTATCTCAAAGGGCCTTTTATATACATATTTTCATTCCTACCTATGTCAACCAGCTTTTTCCTGAACCTATTTTCAAGTCTGGATTAGCCAGAGCCTTTTTTTATGGGTTGGCAAAACATGCTACAGAGAAAGGGAAATGCCAGTGGAATAGCTTTCAGCATCAGCCAATCCCTGATGATTCACTGGATGTGTTAAAGTTTCCTTTGAGACTAATGACCATGTAAGTAATGCAACATAGAACTACTGTGACTCAGCACAGCAAAGGGGAGGATGTGAGAATTACTCACGGCCACTGAAGGGTTTGTTATATTTAGCTATTTATAGGCAAAGGCAGCAGCAGAGGGGCCAATAGGAGCCTGTGCCTTCCATTCATGATCTGTCCAATCCATAGATGTTCTCTCAGCACTTTTTGCTGTCTGCATCCAAAAATGGTGTAAGAGTTTATTTATTTTTATTTATTTATTTAAAGAATTTGTATCCCGCCTTTCTCCCAGCAAGGGCACTCAAGGCGGCTTACAACATTAAAATAAACATGTACATTAAAATAATTAAAAACACATAATTAAAACAATTAAAATAATCAACCCCAGTGGGTCACCTCTATTTACATTTGTTAAAAGCCATTTGTTAAAAAGCCACCATGTCAGACATCGAAAGCTAACCTAAATAAAAACGTCTTAAGGCCCTGCCGAAAGGTCTCTAAAGAGGGAGCCGTTCTTAATTCCAGGGGGAGGGAATTCCAAAATTGGGGCACCACAGCCAAGAAGGCCCTATTCCGCGCCGCCATCCTCCTCACCTCCGTCAATGGCGGCACGGTTAACAGGGCCCCCCCCCGATGACCTCAGAGTACGGGTTGGATTATAAGGAAGGAGGCGGTCCCTCAAATACCTTGGACCTGAGCCATTAAGGGCTTTAAAAGTCAAAACTAGCACTTTGAATTGTGCCTGGAAACGAACCGGCAGCCAGTGTAGCCGCCGAAGCAACGGTCCGACTGAGTCGAACCGACAGGCCCCGGCAACCACCCGGGCCGCCGCATTCTGCGCTAGTTGCAATTTCCGAACAGTCTTCAAAGGCAGCCCCACGTAGAGCGCATTGCAGTAATCTAGTCTAGATGTCACTAGGGCATGGGTCACTGTGGCCAGGTCTGCACGATCCAAGTACAGTCGCAACTGGCGCACCAGCCAAAGCTGGGCAAAAGCCCCCCTGGCCACAGCCGCCACCTGGGAATCCAGGAGCAGCTGCATATCCAGGAGAACCCCCAAGCTGCAGACCTGCGCCTTCAGAGGGAGTACAACTCCATTCAGAGCAGGACGATGATCCAGTACCTGAGTCGTAGACTCCTGGACCAGAAGAATTTCAGCTTGTTTGCCCCCATCCAGCTCCCAAATTCCTCCAGACAACGATTCAGGACATCGACCGCCCCCTTGGAGTCAGGTGGAAAGGAGAGAAAGAGCTGGGTGTCATCCGCATACTGATGACTCCCTACCCCAAACCCCCGGATGACCTCTCCCAGCGGCTTCATATAGATATTAAACAGCATGGGGGATAGAATTGACCCTTGTGGCACCCCACAAGGGCAAGGGTGCCGAACAAGCATCCCCCAGCACTACCTTCTGGGATCTATCAGCCAGGAAGGAGCGGAACCACCTCAGAACGGTGCCTCCAAGCCCCAACCCAGCCAACCGACCCAGAAGGACACCATGGTCAATGGTGTCAAAAGCCGCCGAGAGGTCCAGCAGGACCAACAGGGACGCACTCCCCCTGTCCAGTCCCCGGCGCAGGTCATCCACCAAGGCGACCTGTAGTTGGGAGTACTCATTTTACCATGAGTACATTTTGCCCTCAAAACGGTCTGCGCATGCGCGAAAATTCGAAAAAAAAAAAACCGGATGAACGCGCTGCATGGGCCCTCAGTCTCTAGGCCTTGGAACAAGACGATGGCATCATATCCATTACAGGGAGCAAGTGAGAAAAGAAAATATGAAAATGGAGGCTATTTAGGTAATCACTCAATTTAAGTTGTTTTGCCCTGAGATAAAATAGCTTGACTGGCAGGAGTCAATCGCATTCACAACTAAAGGTAGATAGACGTGGTTCAAGACATTTTTAAAAGATCTTTGGAGTCAGTGTCACATGAAACCTGGCATGTTTTGGATGTTCCCAGAATCCAAAGAAGCAAGATGCTTCTGGGAAAATAAAGGATTATTCCTTTATTCCTCAATGGCATCAAGACTTACTGTGCAATCCAGTGTAGACTCGCGCTGGCGCTGAGTGTGTTTGTGGCACCCGGGGAGTAAACGAGGCTCTCACCACACACTCAACGCCAAACAGAGCCCAGGCCGCCAGACGCAGGTAAGTCCTGCACCTGGCTACGGGAGGATGAGTCGAGGTGGCAGGGAAGAGGGCAATTGGACAGCCAGGCCAGGGACGGGGATATCGGTGGCATGCTCCGCCAATATCCTAAGCCCCATTCCGGGCCTGGCACCGGCCATTTTGCTGGGGTACATCCGAGGAGGCCCATAAGTAGGCTTACCATTCGTCCCGGAATTTTCTGGGACAGTCCTGGAAACCGGCCTCGGTTCCCGGAATTGCCCCGGAATGATTCCGGGCCGGTTGGCAAGCCTCCGTGCCGCCGACGCCATTTAAAAAAGGAACTTACCGGGTGCCGGCGCCCAGGTAAGTTCCTTTACTTACTAAAATGGTGCCGGCGGTGAGGAGCAGCAGCAGGTGAGTGAGCCGGCCAGAGCGGCGAGAGCCTCTCGCCCGCTCTCAGCTGGCTCACCCGGTCTCACCACTCCCAGCTCGGAGCGGCGAGACTGGGTGAACCAGCTGAGAGCGGGCGAGTGCCTCTCGCCGGATCGCCTGCTCTCGTCACTCTGAGCTCTGAGTGGCAAGACCGGGTAAGCGGACGAGAGGCTGTTGCCCGCTCTCAGCGGGCTCACCTGGTCGCACCACTCTGAGCTCGGAGTGGTGAGACCAGGTGAGCCCGCTGAGAGCGGGCAACAGCCTCACGCCAGATCGCCCTTCGAGCCGGATTGCCAGCAAGCTGGGTGAGCACAGCCCGGCTGGCTGAGGCTCGCGAGGACCCGCCGAAAGAGGAAGAAGGAGCAGCAGCACGGCGGCAACGGGCAACGACGGCGAGTATTTTTAAATTTGTTGTTTCTTTATAATTAAATAAATAAATAAATAAATAATTAAAACTCCGGGCGCGCTTTGCGCAGCAAAAGGGCACTTCACGCCCCCTTGTATTTTTAAATTTGTGTTATTTCTTTAATTGATTGGTTGATTGATTGATTAGTTGTGTGGGGGGTGTCCCGGTTTAAGACCGGGAAAATCTGGTAAGCTTACGCCATAAGGACCGCTAGGGCTCTCCCCAGGGGAAAGGGACAAATGTTCCTTTCCCCCAAGGTGTGCCCCAGCTCTGCTGGCACAGACCCGATCCCTTGCAGGATCCAGTGCAGCGCGCTTAGCACACTGCGGCGGATCTTACACAGGATTGTGCTGCCCCTCTACAGATACATCTCATAGTTTTTTTCTGAACCACCTCTCTATTGTCCACCTGCAGTCTTCACGATTGCTACAGTTTGGACAATACTTAAGTTGCCTGACTGATCCAACATACATGGTCCCACACATATAATGACATGTGTGCTCCTGGCATGTGCATGTCATGGTCCCGTCCCTTGCTTCTTGGAGAGTTCAGGATTACTTTCCTTAATCACATGGGGGGGGAGTGTCAGTTTATCAGGACATGTAGAGGGGTGGTTCAGAAAAACCCTCCCCTCCCACATGCTATTAAGGGAACTGGCCCCAGGTTCTCCAGGACATATGCCCTCTGTAAGCCAGTTATGGTGATATAGGTATCATCCACACTGGCCCTTTATCTCAGAATACCCATGATAGTGCACCCACAACTTGAAATTTGAGAGGTCTGGTTTAATCAGCAGCTGAACACTTTCCTCCCATGTCAGATAAAAGGAGCTTTAGTTCAGTTGTTGAAAGATCCTTTGGCAGAGGTGTCCTGTTAAGAGAAATAGCTCTATTTTTTAATGGAAAAAGTTAGTGACTGAGGCACCTAAGCACATTTATTAGACAGTAAACCTCATTGAATGCGATTTGACAGAGAAGCCTTGCAACACAGAGGCTTTAAGAGATGTGTGGCTGGCCTGATCCTATGCACATGTACTTGGCAATATCAGGCCACGCATCTCTTAAAGACTCCACTTTGCAAGGCTCCTCTGTCAAATGCAGCTGGCACTGTTAATGGCCCATTTCATCTGGAGATGCCGCTGCCCTCCAATTTTATAATAGGAGAATTCTGAATGGACCTCTTGTTCATTTTGCACAAACAGCAACATGTCCACCTCTACTACAGGGTTGCAGCTGGGCCCATTAATTTTAATTCAGTCCATGGTGACCAACATGGCTAGCACCCAACCCTCTGAAGAAGCTGGCTGTTTATATGTCATGGTTGACATGTCCCCAATGTTATTAGGGTGATGATATACTGTAATTAATAGACCATAGCCAGAGTTGATGCCTACATCATGCCTACATTCGTCATGGGCTTATAGACATGATCTGCACATTTGTGACTGTTCCAGAACTGAACAGTTCTTGCAAAAACTGGTCAGAAAACAAAATGTGTGAACAATGATGGTGCTGTCCTGTCATTTATTAAGAAAAACTGAAATTCTGTTGAAGTTTCAACACATTTGGGGGAGGGGGAATTCCATCAAAATGGAGGCATTCCAAAGTGTAACATTTTGCATAAAATTGGCAAAAGTGCCACATTCTCTCTAAATAGTGGGCATGATTGTTCCTATAGGTCTCAATGGATCCCCTTTTCTTTCCTCTTCCTTGGTCCTCAGCATGGTGCTTATACATGCCTCATAGCACAGCAGCCACTTAACGCATGAAGCTGCCTTATCTAGAGTCAGACCCATCTAGCTCAGCATTGTCTATATGGCAGCAGTGATTTGGGACCGGAGACAAGGTCTTTCTCAGTCCTACTTGGCAGGGGTGGCCAATGTTTCAACATGAATGCTCCTGGGCCTTTAATGGTTGTATAGGTGAGGGCATTTCTGCAGGTACAGCCAGAGGCGTTGTTAGGGGGCGCGACAGCAGCAGGCCCCACGTGTGGAGGGTGACACGCAGCAGGGGGTGCAATCAATGGCGTCGCTCCCGTCAGGCGACGGGAGTGGGCCGCCACGGGGAGATGCGCGCAAAGGGGTGACGCACACACACCCGCGCGTGTCACCTCCATGACGCGCATCACCTCCGTGACGCACGTCGCCCTCCGTAACGCACGTCGCCCTCCGTGACGTGCGTCGTCCTCCGGACGCTCCGAGGCCGACCCAGGAGCCGGCCTCGGAGCGTCCGGCCCGGGAGCCGGCCTCGGAGCATCCGGCCCGGCCAGCACTCCAGGGCCTTCTGAAAGAAGGCCCAATGCGTCAATACGGGTATTTTACTGTTTTCGCGCATGCGCAGAGATGAAACCGGTCTGCGCATGCGCGAAACAAGTAAAAATACCCATATTGACGCATTGGGCCTTCTTTCAGAAGGCCCTGGAGCGCCGGCCAGGCCGGACGCTCCAAGGCCGGCTCCTGGGCCGGCCTCGGAGCATCTGGAGGGCGACGCGAAGGGGCGGGGGGGCACCCGGGGCAGGGTGCAGCCAGGTCGCCCCCAAAAAAATTCGCGGCGTGGCCTAGTTATATGGGGGCATCGTCAGGGCGTCACTGGGGTGACGCGCGTCCTAGTGACACCTCTGGGTGCAATTAACATAAGAACATAAGAAAAGAGCCCTGCTGGATCAGGCCAAAGGCCCATCTAGTCCAGCTTCCTGTATCACACAGTGGCCCACCAGTGTGGTGGCAAATCTTGCCACCAGATTTGGCGGTGGCACTGGAAAACAGCACCCCCAGCGGTTTTTCGGCCGCTTTTAGGCCATTTGTGGTGACAGGATTCGCCCGTCTGCTGCCGCCACAAATGGCTGAAAAATGGCCGAAAACCGCAGTGTTGCTTTTTTTGGCTGCGCCACCAAATCTGGTGTGGGGGCAGGGCTTGTGATGTCATGCCCACAGGGGTGGGGCTTGTGATGCCACATGGGGTGTACTGATGACAGCCCCCCCAGGGGGGTAGCTATACCACTGGGTGCAGTTGCTTTAGCAGCACCATCAGCACTTGCAGCTGCCAAGGTTCTGTCTGTCTTAAGAACGCAGAGGTCCTAGTGGTAGAAGGTTGGCCACCCCTGTGCTACAGGATGCTGGACTAGATGGACTTCTGGTCTGATCCAGCAGGGCTGCTTTCTGCCTTCAGTTTCTGCCTTGGTAAATGAAGGGACATGAGGCAGAGCCTGGAGTGGGGAGGGAACATATGCTTCATTATTATATCTGCATTGACTTTAATGATGGTGAATGCAAACCAGGGTATGGCCTGAACCAAAAAATTGAAACCTGGTTTCAAGCTAGCTAGAAAATCTACGTTTAGGAGCACACTCTTTCATTCTCCATGGTTCACATAATAACTGTAGATAAGAAGTCAAGCTATGTTCAAAAGGGCTATGGGGGGGCTGGGGTAATTTATGAGAAAAGGGAAAGGGGTTGAGGAGAGGGTGTATGTGTGCCCACTGATTGTTGCCTGTTTCCTAACTATTAAGGGATGAGATGCACTTTGCCTGCAGCGTCCCTAGGCAACTACAGCATTCACCACCACATGCATGAGAGTGGTTGCTCATATATACCTCCGTACGGTCCATATGGAGGTATATATGCATGATGGCCTGATCTGCTCTGTCTTTTCAGGAAAAGAAATATTCATGCATCATACATACATGCCTGTACAGCCCCCCCACACACACACACACAAGGACATGATGGACTGGAGCCAGCGGTGACGTCAGAGTGAATGAGGTTAGGCATTAGTTGAAGATGCTTGCCCAACAGAGGGCCCACCTGGCCAGGCCAACCCCCTGACCCCCTCAGTACTGGTGGTAGTGGTGGTGTGAGTGGGCCCAGCACCCCCGCCCCATCTGCAAATGGGAGCACACACACCCCCGATAACTTTGTCATCATGGCGCTTCTGCGGATGCTTCCATTGGCTCCCTGGGAGGGTAGGAGAAGCCAAAGGACTCAGTAGCCATCATTGAGAAACTCAGCAGTCATAGCTCCCCTTCCTCCTACCCTCTAAGGAAGGAAGGAGGTATGGATGGGGAGAGTAGAAAAATCTGTACCCACCACCACTAAGCTGGAGCGTCTAGGGATCCAAGGCACTGTGGGGGGAGGCAGCATAGGCCTTTTCCCAGGGCTCCCAGCAACCTGGTGTTGGCGTTGAGTAAAGTTCAAGCTGCTCCTTGAACACATGAAGGTCCCTTGAGGTCTAGTCTACACATGCAGGAGAACGTCAGAGTCCTGAGGCGAAGGATGGTGTCATTTCAGACTACAGGTAAGAGATCATATTTTTGAATGTGCCTTCCCCTAAAATTCATGCAATGAAAGAACTAGCCCAGCAGAGAGTGGGATAAGATGAACCTTTCTTCCTGACCTGCTAGTAGTAGTAGTATTTGCAGGAAGCTTTTTTCCCTGCATATATATATATATATATATATATATATATATATATATATATATATATATATATATATATATTAAAACATAGTATGCTAGTAGGATGTATTGCTTTGTGCTTGCTATAACTTTATGAAATATGTATTGTTTTTATGTTTTAATATATCAATAAAATATAAATATATGCAGGAAGCTTTTTTCAAGGGAAAGCATTCCAAAACGGCATCCCTGCCTGCAGTCCAAAGTGGTACAGTCCTTCTACCGCCTCGTTCAGCAGGCTGTAAAGAGTGGAGATGAGGTCTGGATTATGCCCAGAACCAACATGGGCTGGGTTCCATATAATCTACATTTTGGTGAGTCAGAAAGAAGGATCTGGGACTCATCTTGTCTGTTCTCAAAACCAGGCATTGGTCCACGAACTGAACACTAGCCCTTTAACAGGTGGTATAACACTTTTTTTTCCCTGCAAAGCCAAAAATAAACCTTAAGCAACAAAATAAACAAACAGACCTAAAAGCAAAGCTATGGACACCTGGGAGACAGGGCTGCTTTGTGCTTCCTGCAGCAGTGGGACTTGTCACTCATGTAGAGATTTCTCATTTGGAAAAATGTGCCTCCTGAGTGGCTGCCAAGGTCAGGAGTTATTCTGCAAAGTGCTAGTCATGCAAGCCAGGCATGCCGGAGGGCACATTTCACTTACACGCCCAAGTATTTCAGTATTTTCAAGTATTGCACAGGAGAAGGCGAGAAAAAGAACGTGCTCTTTTTTCTTCGTTCTTTTTTTAAACTTCACCCCTTTCCTAATTCACTTTAGTTTTGGAGCATGTCTTTTCCTTCTCACCCACCTCCTCCAGACTGGCAATCGAAAAGCAGCCAAATTCTGACACCGTTCAATGCAGCACATAATATTCCAGCTGCCAATGAACACATCGCCCATTCCCAGAGCTCCACAAATCCCATCTCATGACACCACAAATCAACAACCGTGATTTTGTTTCCACTGAAAATGTCAAAGTCATACATTGCTTTTTAATGACTTTTTGAATGCAAAGTCATAGGCATCATGCAGTGACAGGGAGGAGTCCCCACAGGGCTGAGTGGAGCTCCTTCTCTATTGGCCCTCAGCAAGGTGAATGTGCACCACAGTGGCCTGTGCACATGTATCATATGTGATGTTGTGCTCCCCAACCACAGTATGAGATCAGACAGTGGGGATGGGACCACAGGTCATTGTGGACAGGGGCTGGAGCTTAGTGGTAGGGCACATGCTCAGTGGTAGGTCTCACACAGAAAATCAATCCCTGGCATCTACAGGGGTGGCCAACCTTCCACCATTAGGGCCTCTGCGTTCTTAAGTTCTGTAGAAGACAGAATCTTGACAGCTGCAAGTGCTGATGGTGCTACTAAAGCAGCTGCACCCAGTGGCGTAGCTACACCCCCGGCGGGGCCGTCGCCATAACACCCCATGTGGCATCACAAGCCCCACCCCTGTGGGCATGACGTCGCTGCACCTGCTGAAATACCCTCACCTATACAACCATTAACGGGCCAGGAGCATTCATGTTGAAAGGTTGGCCACCCATGCTGTAGCCAACCAGATGCATCTGGGATGCTCATAAGCAAGACACATGGGCAATTGCCCTCTCCTGCTGTTTGCTCCCGGCACCTGGTATTCAGTGGTGTACTGCCACTGAACCTGGTTCTATGTAGTAATTGATAGACTTTTTCTCCATGAAATTATCTAACCCCCTTTTAAAGCCATCTAGGTATTCCCCAAAGAGATACAACAAACGCTTTCCCCCTTTACTCATTCCAGAGTTGGGTTAATATGTTTTTATTTAGGAAGGCCTCTCAAAAAAAAAGAAAAACCTCAAAAACATTTTATGGTTTTAATCAAGTCTCTGTTACTGATTCTGCTTTTTTGTTAGATTCTGTTTGTCATAAGGAACTGTCACTTTAACTTACGTGTTTTGTGGCTGTGTTTGTTGTTTCAGTTTGCTTTTAATAGAGAATTGACTATTGGTATTATAAAGAAAAAATATAAATAAGTAAAGGTAGTAAGGACAAGTCTGTAGGAAGTCATGACAGGGGAAGTCGAGGGCAGGGATTCTCAACCAGTAGTACTAGTACCACCAGTAGTAGTACTTCGACCGACTGTTGGTAGTACTTGGTCTGCCGGAACCCCTCTCCAACGTGGCACTTTCGGCAGCGCTTTTTCACTCCTGAGAGGCTCCTACCTTTGACCGAGCTTCTCGGGAACGCTGAGAAGGACCCTCCCATCAGCCCAGTGCCTCCTACCTGCATTTTCTGGCCTCTGAAAACCTGGAAGTAACTGACGATGATGTCATTGCCAGTCACTTCCGGAGGTGGTACTTGGCTGGGAAGGGGTAGAGAAGAACCCCTGGTCTAGGGTAAAGAGGTGGGTGATCCCAGGGCATATTATTGATCCCTGAACCAAGGTTAAGGAACAGGACAAGTGATATCTGCACTGCCCTCTTCTGTTTTCCTGAAATTGATTCATTACACAGAGCTAGAGAAATATTACATTTCAAAAGGCAAGGACACTTCTAGTTTTCATATGAAAAATCATGGATTTGTATCAGATTTGCAGCAGTGGAAAGCTGACAGTCTATGATTTGACACCAAATTGCCAAACTCAAGAAAAATTGGGGCCTTTCAAATTTGCCAAGCTTTTGGAGTACTTCCTCTTTCAGACTTCAAAAACTGTAAGGAAAACCAGGTTCTGTGGAAGTGGGTAGGACTGCAGGAACACGAGTAAATAAAGGAAGCAGGCTATGGCAGAGAGCTCCAAGATGGTCCGCCATGCAAATGTGCAGAAGACAAAAGGAAATGCAGGAAAGAAGCAGAAAAAGTTGCAAAAAGTGTGAAGACACTCACAGTCCTGTACAATGCCCATGTGCATTTACATGTGGGAAATGCTAAAGCAGATGTGAAACACCCGAGCAGTTTGTAAGCTATTTGAACCACAGGAGCTGCAAGTGCAACACAATAAACAGATTACACATGTGTTACAACAGTGAGGAAAGCAAGGAATTCTTTGCTTTCCTCACTGTTAATTAATGATAGGGTTGATTGTTGTTGTTGTTCAGTCGTTAAGTCGAGTCCGACCCTTCGTGATCTCATGAACCATATCCCGCCAGGCACGGGCGTCACTGGGGCGTGGCGGGGGGGCGGGCCGCCAGGGGGTGACGCGCGTCATGGGGTGACGCGCACACCCCCTCGCGCGTCACCTCCGTGACGCGCGTCGCCCTCCGGACGCTCCGAGGCCGGCCCGGGAGCCGGCCTCGGAGCGTCCGACCCCGTCGGCGCTCCAGGGCCTTCTGAACGAAGGCCCAGGCAGCGCGTCAATCCGGGTATTTCCCGGATTTTCGCGCATGCCCAGACCCGTTTTGAGGGCAAAAAGCCCTCAAAAAGGGTCTGCGCATGCACGAAAATCCGGAAAATACCCGGATTGACGCGCTGCTTGGGCCTTCGTTCAGAAGGCCCTGGAGCGCCGACGGGGTCGGACGCTCCGAGGCCGGCTCCCGGGTCGGCCTCGGAGCGTCCGGAGGGGGGCGACGCGATGCGGGGGGGAGCCGGGTGGCCCCCTCCCCCCACGCCTATAACGTCGCGCCCCTAGGGGGGGTGACGCGTGTCCCCGCACCAGGGTGACGCGCGTCTAGTGCCGCCAGTGCCGCCAGGCCTTCCTGTCCTCCACTATCTTCCTGAGTTCGCTCATTTTCATGTTCGTTGCATCGGTGATGCTGTCTAACCATCTCATCCTTTACCTTTACCTTCTCCTTTTGCCTTCAATCTTTCCCAGCATCAGAGTCTTCTCCAGAGAGTCCTCTCTTCGCATTAGGTGGCCAAAATATTTGAGCTTCCTTTAGTTGGGTTGGTTCAAACAATATCATCAAAGACACTGTTAGGGACATGCTGCACAAACACATCCCGCTTCCCCTCCCCATGTACTTTCCCAGTCCTTCTAATTGCAGGGAAGATACCTTCCACCGGCAGCCGCGTCCTGGTCCAGTGACAGAGTGAGGGAGGCCGGCCTTGTGCTGGCTTCCCTTACTCCAGAGTCGTTGTGAATGTGCTTTACGGAACGATCGCGACGGCTTCCGGCGACAGAACGTTTGTTCTGGCATCTTCCAGAGGATTGCGCCCTGAATCATGGAAGTATATTAGCAAGCCTGCCAGGCGACAGGGAAGGAAGGAAGGAAGGAAGGAAGGAAGGAAGGAAGGAAGGAATCGGTCCAATTAGGGACAACATGCCCCAGATCTTGTACATAATGGCCCTCCAGTGCCACAATTCTGTACATACAAAGTTATATTTCAACTGGGCAAATACGGTAGCTTCTAGTTTAGCTTTGCTGCAATCCTGAAAACCTCTGAGTAGCTGCTTAGTTTTTAAAGTCTCATAAGGACATGTTTGCACATGAATTTCCCATGCTGTTCATTTGGTTCTTTATTGCTCAGCTGAACGGGCAGGGTAAAGCAGTACTTGAAAAAGGAAGTTCCATGTTGCATGAGACTTTGCACTATCAGACTACGTAATGTGCCCCCCCCCCCAGTACTGAGGCTACAATCTGTTTTGTGGGAACTGGTAGGAAGCGTTTTCCTCCTTATGATTCTGCTATGGTTGCCAGTTTTTAATTTGAAAAATTCTTATGTCCCCTGAGGCCAAGGGACGGAGCTCGAGGTGGGCTAGAAGGCAATGGATTATTGCAGGTTGGGGGCAAAGCAAATAGCAAACACATTTTGTTTCTGGTGATGGCAGGCTCCGTGGGCTGAGCCCAGACATGGGTTCAGGGCAGAACAGTTACACAACTAGGGAGTTCAAAAGCAATCCCTACACTGCCCTCTGCCATCTCCTGTTTTTTGCTCTGGTCTTGGCTCCAGAGAGCCTTGCTACAGAGCAACGTCACACTTCCTACTGCAATCTCACAAGTCACAGAATGTGACATGGCACACTGAGGCCAAGCTCTGTAAACCCCCTCTTTAGTGTACACATGTGGGCTACACAGGTCAAGCATGCACACAACGTGAAAATGCTGCTGCTAGGGTTGCCAACTCTGACTGAAGCTATTCTTGGAGGGACTTTTGCCCCCATCATGATGTAATGTTGGAAATTGCTGGAGGCCCTGTTAAATTCTCCAGGATTGCTTTCGGTAGTCACCTGGAGGAGGATGCTAATTCCAGAAGTCTCCAGGTCAGTCCTGGAGAGTTGGCCAACCCTACCAGCTGCTGACTTCTACACAAACATTTCTGGCTTTATTCAAATAACGTTGGCAACCAGCCCATATTTCTGGCTTCTACACAGAAAATTCTGGCAACGGGCCCAAAAGTTTAAAAAACAAATCCAGCTGCCATACTTTCATCCTACCTGTTTAATCAGGGCCAGCCCTGGACCAAATGACATCCCAGGCAGGCAAGGAGCATCTCAGTGCCCCCTCTATGCGGTCAACTTTTTAATATCCTTTTTTATTGCATTTGCAGTCCTCTTCATGACTTTAATAATCAGGAAATAATCTTATAGAAGATTTTTAATTTTAAGAGTAACTGTAATACTCAGCACCTCCCAAGCCCACCACCCCAGGCTGTTGCCTGGGTCACCTCGGGCCCTGTGTTCAATGCTGTTATGACAAGTATCAGCTGTGGTCTAGTCTGTAAAAACTGTGAGAGGCACTTAGGGCAAAGTTTCCAGGCTCCTCTAGGTTCAGCCGCAGTATACCAGTTGTAAAAAGGTAAAGGTATCCCTTGACAATTAAGTCCAGTCGTGTCTGACTCTAGGGAGTGGTGCTCATCTCCGTTTCAAAGCTGAATAGCCAGCACTGTCCGAAGATGTTTCCATGGTCGTGTGGCCGGCGTGACTCAACACTGAGGCGAATGGAACACTGTTACCGTCCCGCTGACGCGGTACCTATTAATCTACTTGCAATTTTTCGAACTGCTAGGTTGGCAGGAGCCGTCGCACAGATTCGAACTGCCGACCTTTCAATTGACAGCTCATGGTTCAGTGGTTTAACCCACTGCGCCACCCGCTGAATACCTCCCAATACCAGTTGCAGGTGAGCACCAGAGGGAGAGGGGTGTGCCTTTCTCTCCTGCTTGTGGACTTCCCAGAGGCAGCTGGTGGGCCACTGTGGGAAGCAGGAGACTGGTCTAGTATGGCTCTTCTTAGTATGTTCTTATGTCACTTTCGAGGGCAAAAGCAACACAACTCATGTTTTTGCTTCCTGCTTCACCAGAGTCAGGCATGTGCCACCAAGAATGAGCTATATAATCTCACTTTTAATTTATACACACAAAAGCAATGCGGTCATTGTAATGCTAATGTAATAGAGAGCGGTCCATTAGGGAAAATTGGTTGTCTGCAATAGACAATTCTCATTTCAACTTTCTGTCAGCATCTTAATCATCCTTTTCCTCTCCCCCCCCCCCCACTTCGCTATCCATCAGAAATAGCAGACCTAGGTCTGTTCCTTCTTATTCCATTGGACTGTTTGAGATTTGTGCTGGTGTTAACAGATAGTGAAACAAATCCCTCTGGGATCTATAGATGATTCTTGTACATCAGTATCTGTTTAACCTTGATTTTGAGCTGGGGGGGGGGCGGTGGAGCCAAATATGATGTATTGAAAAATTAAGAAGGAACAAAACCCATAGTCACACGAGAAAGTGAAGTGGCATAAATACCCCTGTCATCTCTTTCACTGTAGCATGAGGTTCTGTATTTTAATAATGTCCTTTAAACCACATTGTAAAAATCAATTAGCAATGAAAGCTTTCAGATGCCTGGGAGGCGATTTGGTGGAGATGAATGTCATTAACATTCACTACAAATAAGTATACTTACACAGGTAGTGAAGAGTGCTAAAGAACATTGATGGCATTTACACCAGCTCTTTGCAGCAGATTTAACATGGTTTTTACTTCTCAAAGAAACATTTTCCAATGGTAAACACTGTGTTAAAAAACTATTTAGCTTGGCACTTTATAACTCAGTTTGTATTTGAAATCATCTCATCAAAATGGTTTCTATATATACCTCCTGGCGGGATAATCTCCTGGTGTTGTCCTCCCCAATACTAAAATTTGTTAAATCTTGGGGTGTGTTTTTCCCCATTGTTACTGGTTTCATTGTCCCAGAAAGAAAAAAGCATGAGTCAGGAATTATAGTGGCTGCAGATACTGTTCAGCAAGATAGATAGATCAGAGGTTCTCATCCTTTGGAGGCCCGGGTACTCCCTATCACGGTCCAATTTTCTGAAGTACCCCTTGCTAATTAACTGCTAATTAATTGGATTAATTAATTAATTAGGTAATTAATCATTAAATAAAAAGTACTAAAACAATTTTAAATGTGAAAAATGTCTTATTTAACTCCGTGTGTGTGTGTGTGTGTGTGTGTGTGTGTGTGTGTGTGTGTGTGTGTGTGAGTGTGAGAGAGACAGACAGACAGACATGTAAGGATCTCTTTTTTTTCTCCAAGTCACACTTCCCAAAATCAGCTCCTCCCTCCCCCACCCCAACCCCAAATTACCTTTTCCAAAGTACAAAAATAAGCACAAAACCAAAATCAGAGAGACAGAAGGGCTCTGAAAATAATTACAATTTAAAATCAATGTTAATTAACACTTAATTAGCTGCTGATGGGGCAGATAAGGGGCAGGGCTTGGCATACCCCCAACAAGAGGTCCGCTGTCTTGCTTTGGGAATCACCCCACTCTGGGGACCCAAATGTCCTGCCCAAACCCAACTTCTCCTTCTAGGAGCAAGTTTGTTCCCTTTAAATGCCCGCTTCGACTGAAAAACACCTCAAATATTTAATGCCGTGTGTAAAAAAGAAAGCCGAACTCAGATAGACAATTAACCCAAATTTATTGCTTTACAGCATCCTTATCTCTAACACCATAAATCTCCCAAAAGCAAAAGACCCTTCTGCTAAACAGAAACAAGTCTATCTCCCCCTCAAACCAGTCTCTTTTGGCAGCAGAGTTGGCTTCTTTCTCCGTTGGCTCGGCGTCCCCCAGCTGGGCGTCATCCTTTCGGAAGTGCAGCGTCACCGGCGTGCAGTCCTCTTCTCTGTCAGCCGAGAGTGGCAGTCCTTCCTCCAGTCCAGCAGAGTCGTCGTCGCTCGGAAATCCGGCAGCGTATCCCCGTGGCAAGCTGGCAAGGCTTCTTCCTGCTCCTACTGCTGCTGCTTTTATACTCTTAAGTTCCAATTAGTGCAAATTGGGTGCAGCTGCGAGCCACACCCATTGCACTCAAAGTCCCAGTTTCTTCCTACTTAGTAGCAACACCTGTGGGCCACGCCCAATTGCTTTCAGGTGTGCTTCCACCCACACAGTCCTGGGTGTTGACCCCTTGCTGCCCAGTCCTGTCAAAGTCCTGTCAAAGTCCAAGTTTTCATCTGTTAACTCCTTGCTGCCCGGATCTGTCAACAAGGGTCCACTGCTGACACCACATTTGGCTCCTGCCAGTCTGCTGGATCTTCTTCCACTACATCCGCGTACCCCTAGGGGTACCCGTACCACAGGTTGAGAACCCCTGAGATAGATAGATAGATAGATAGATAGATAGATAGATAGATAGATAGAGAGAGAGAGAGAGAGAGAGAGAGAGAGAGAGAGAGAGAGAGTTTCACATAGTCAGCAAAGTTATAATAAGGTGAAAGTCCCTGTCCCTGCCCTATTCAGGCATTCGTCTCCCAGTGGAGAACATGTCTTGGAAGGGGAGTGAGCATGCATCAAGAAACTCCAACTGCACACCAATGTACTCCTGAAACTCGCCCCTGCTCCCCCATAAGGGCAGAATCTGTCTGCATATACAGACACTGTACACATGGGAGGCAGGCTTTGCTGGCACATTCTTGCTGCCCCCCAACCACGTATTCATCTCCATGGGAAAACAAACATCTGAATAGAGCTCCAGAGAGCTTACAATTAGATGTTGGTAAAAGAGAGACAACAGGTTGTATCCTAAGACAAGACACACAGGGGGGGGAGAAAGTTCCTGTAAAGGAACTTCCCTGCCCCCTTCTTCCCACAGCAACGCCCTACAGCCCATGAAAATGCACTGGCAGGATGACTTGTGGGACATGGAGTTGCCAAGGGAAGGGTGGAGCCGTAAAATCACGTGCATCTGAAGTGTCTTCTGCTCACACAAAAGCAAGTGAGAATATAACATTCAGACATAATGAAAGGGGAAAGAAAAACCTGTAAAATTTCACCAGAGAACTGGAACCAAATGCATTTGTATTTGCACTTAGCGTTGTATTCTTGCTTAATATAACTTGATAGGGAACTATAGGGAAACAAGTGCATGTGGTCAGCAGGTCCCCAAGTGTAAAATTATGCTTATTTTATGACATTGCACCATGTGCACAGCGTCTTACACCACTTTTAATCCATCTGACTTCTATGGAGTTTGAGTCAAGGAATATGAACTGCAATGACCTGTTGCCACATGACCTTTTTAAAATGAGAATGTTGCCAAGAGACTTTGAATACCAATGACTTGTGAGCTAGAATGGAACATGTGCATGACCGGGACTGTATCCAGGAAGAACGCGATGGCCACGCCACGTAAACCTAGGTGTATGAAGCCATGCTGTAAAAGAGTTCCCCACCCAGGCCATGAGGGGAGGATTCTGATCAGCATTCAGCATTTCAGCACGCCATGAACCCAAAATGCTCACAGCACATAGCCACATTCCATTCTCTTCCCCCTCTCCACAGAACGGACATAGCCAAATACTTGTTAAGTGACAGTCTACCAGGAAGAAGAGGATACACATAGATATGCTAACAACAACATCTGGCCCTGGAAAGGCCGAGTCCACATTTCTTGCAACAATGGAAGCCATCTGCCCTCCTCCCCTGTGTGTGTGTGTGTGTGTGTGTGTGTGTGTGTGTGTGTGTGTGTGTGTGTGTGTGTGTGTGTGTGTCCCCACCCCAAGGTACACCTCCAGCCCAAATAAGGTATTTCCTTTTTGCAGCATAAGAGCCAAAAACTCCTCCTCTGTGTGTAGGGATAAGAAGGCTGGTTGCCAGCCTGCTCTCTCTCTCTCTCTCTCTCTCTCTCTCTCTCTCTCTCTCTCTCTCTGAACCCCCTTGCCTCCTGAACTTTTCTTCTTCTCTGCATGCCCTCTGGCACCAACCCCCTCCCTCTTCCCCTCCCCCCCACTCTTAACTTGACTTCTCAGTCACTCTACAGACTGCTGAGCCTGTCCAGTTCAGAGCCAATTTGTTTCTTCCTCCTTTTCATTCACTGATGGCTTGTGCCATTACTACAGCATTGCAGCCAAGTTCAACTCTCCAGGATAGGTAAATATCACCCATGTATAAACCAAGGAAACCTGCTAAACCTCTGTAACTTCTACCTAAGTTCCTAGATCTGAATGCTTTGGAGTGTGATTGAATTGTTGTATATTGAATTGTTGCATATGTATGAATCTGACTAACTATCTAGTAAGCTGACTGTGGTTCAGATCATGAGCTTCTTCTTGCAAAATTCAGGCTTAAATTGAAGAATGTAGGGAACACCACTAGACCAGTCAGATATGACCTAAACCATATCCCTTATGAGTATACAGTGGAGGTGAAGAATAGGTTTAGGGCATTAGACCTGGTAGACAGAGTGCCTGAAGAACTATGGACGGAAGTTCGTAACATTGTACAGGAGGCAGCAACTAAAACCATCCCAAAGAAAAAGAAATGCAAGAAAGCAAAGTGGCTGTCAGATGAGGCTTTACAAATAGCTGTGGAAAGAAGGAATGCGAAAAGCAAAGGTGAAAGGGAAAGATATAAACAACTGAATGCAGATTTCCAGAGAATAGCAAGGAGAGATAAGAAGGCCTTCTTAAATGAACAATGCAAGGAAATCGAGGAAAACAACAGAATGGGGAGGACTAGAGATCTCTTCAAGAAAATTGGAGATATCAAGGGAACATTTTGTGCAAAGATGGGCATGATAAAGGATAAAAAAGGCAGAGACCTGACAGAAGCAGAAGAGATTAAGAAGAGATGGCAAGAATACACAGAAGAACTATACAAGAAAGATCTTAATGTTCCTGATGACCACGCTGGTGTGGTCACTGACCCAGAGCCGGACATCCTAGAGAGCGAAGTCAAGTGGGCCTTAGATAGCATTACTAACAACAAAGCTAGCGGAGATGATAATATCCCAGCTGAGCTACTTAAAATCCTAAATGATGATGCTGTGAAAGTGCTGCACTCAATATGCCAACAAATTTGGAAAACTCAGCAGTGGCCAAAGGATTGGAAAAGGTCAGTTTACGTTCCAATTCCAAAGAAGGGCAGTGCCAAAGAGTGTTCAAACTATCGCACAATTGCACTCATTTCACATGCTAGCAAGGTTATGCTCAAAATTCTACAAGCTAGGCTTCAGCAGTACGTGGACCGAGAACTACCGGACGTACAAGCTGGGTTTCGAAGAGGCAGAGGAACTAGAGATCAAATTGCCAACATGCGCTGGATCATGGAGAAAGCACGAGAGTTCCAAAAAAACACCTACTTCTGCTTCATTGACTACGCAAAAGCCTTTGATTGTGTGGATCACAACAAACTGTGGCAAGTTCTTAAAGAGATGGGGATACCAGACCACCTTACCTGTCTCCTGAGAAACCTGTATGCGGGTCAAGAAGCAACAGTTCGAACCGGCCATGGAACAACTGATTGGTTCAAAATTGGGAAGGGAGTACGGCAAGGCTGTATATTGTCACCCTGCCTATTTAACTTATATGCAGAGTACATTATGAGAAATGCAGGGCTGAATGAATCGCAAGCCGGAATCAAGATTGCCGGGAGAAACATCAACAACCTCAGATATGCAGACGATACCACTCTAATGGCAGAAAGTGAAGAAGAACTAAAGAGCCTCTTGATGAGAGTGAAAGAGGAGAGTGCAAAAGTTGGCTTGAAACTCAACATTAATAAAACTAAGATCATGGCATCTGGTCCCATCAATTCCTGGCAAATAGAAGGGGCAGAAATGGAAGCAGTAACAGATTTTACTTTTTTGGGTTCCAAGATCACTGCAGACGGAGACAGCAGCCATGAAATTAAAAGACGCTTACTCCTTGGAAGGAAAGCTATGGCAAATTTAGATAGCATAATAAAAAGCAAAGATATCACCATACCAACAAAAGTTCGTATAGTCAGGGCGATGGTGTTCCCAGTAGCAATGTATGGTTGCGAGAGCTGGACCATAAGGAAGGCTGAGCGCCGAAGAATAGATGCTTTTGAACTGTGGTGCTGGAGAAGACTCCTGAGAGTCCCTTGGACTGCTAGGAGATCAAATCAGTCAATCCTAAATGAAGTCAACCCTGACTGTTCCCTGGAAGGACAGGTACTAAGGCTGAAACTCAAATATTTTGGCCACCTAATGCGAAAAGAGGACTCTCTGGAGAAGACTCTGATGCTGGGAAAGACTGAAGGCAAAAGGAGAAGGGGAAGGCCAAGGATGAGATGGTTAGACAGCATCACCGATGCAACGAACATGAAAATGAGCGAACTCAGGAAGATAGTGGAGGATAGGAAGGCCTGGCGGGATATGGTTCATGGGATCACGAAGGGTCGGACACGACTTAACGACTGAACAACAACAACAATCTAGTAAATATTGGAAAACAACCCACGTGTGTCCTCAATATTATTTAAAGTGGAATTCTGTGGCTGGACTCTGGTATAGCTGGTCTAAAGATCCCTGTATATTACCAAATTGTCGTATTTATGATATTCCCCTAATGATAAAGGTGATTTCAGTAACAGACCTTGTGGGTAATATGAACCCACACAACCCAATCAATTAAAAACAGGGACAGGAGCAGTTGCTCAATGTCAGCATTCATATTTTGCATCTGGAAAGCCCCAGGTTTAGTACTCCTCACCTCCAGTTCATAAAAGATCTCAGGCTGGGAAAAACTCCCTGCACTCAGTCCTGGGAAGCCACCGTGAGGCAGAGCAGATAATACTGGGCTAGATGGCCAATGATCTGATTTAGTCAGCAGCTCTTTTGTAAGACAAAGCCCCGTTTCCAATTATGGCACACCTAAGAAGAGCCCTGCTGGATCAGGCCAAGGGCCCATCTAGTCCAGCTTCCTGTATTTCACAGTGGCCCCATCAGATGCCTCAGAGAGCACACAAGACAACAAGATACATGTATCCTGTCGTGACTCCTTGTATTAATAGAGAGCCTACTACTCAGTGGCATAGCCAGTCTCTGGGGGGGTGGGGGGGCAGCAGTGTATGCCACTGGGAGGTGGGAACCTGTGACACACCCCTCATGATGTCATTAGCCCTGTCCCCTCTGGGGGCGACATCACTTTGCAGCCTTTTCCACCGAAACACACACACACAAACAAGCATTTTTTTGGCCAGAAAAGGCCACTACGAGGCCAGGCAGGTGGGGGGGGACTCTTTGGTGCCCGCAGTGCTGGAAAAAAGCTGCCACCACCATTTTTGCCATGCCCACCACCACTGCCATTTTCACCACGCCCCCCCATTTGCTGCCGAGGGTGGGGCCTCCAGCGTGGCGCCCGGGTCGGACCACCCCCACCCACCCCATTCCTACGCCACTGCTACTACTAAAACCAGGAGGCTGCTTATTATACCCATCTGGCTTTTGTAACTTTTGCAACTCAGTAACTTTTGAAAAGTTAACCTATAAACATCCACATATAGAGAAATGACATCAGAATGGGTTGCCTGCATAATTCTTCCACACACAGTTTCTTAACGAGTAACTAAGAATCTAGGATCTTGCTTACTGGCTTGTTCCTTGGAAAGTTACATGGATAATATGCCCCAATGGAACTTTTCCAAATGCTTGGAGTGGCTGTAACGAGTCATTGCGTGACTGCAGCATTGTCACACGAATCTAAAGCAAGTTAGAATTTCAGAGTTGAAGATCAACATATTGTTGGGCAAACTCCGTCGTTTCAAAAGATTTATTAGTATTATAAGATGTTAAAAACTATTTTTACGTTTCGCCCGAATCATCCGAGGCATCCTCAGAAATGAAACAGCTTTACTGAGCACATTCAATTATACAGAAACCCCAAATACCTGGATGCAATCAACTAGTAGCTCTGTTACAGCCTGATTAGTTTTCCGGAAAAAACCTGACTCAGGGAATGGAAAGGATCCGGCAGGAACTTACAACATAAAAGGGGTGGCAATATGTTGATCTTCAACTCTGAAAGATGGTCACGTCGTGACAACTTGCGAATGTATTCAAGTTAGAATTGTCCCCCTCAGTCCAGTGTTATGCCTTGAAATCAGTCTCACTTTATGCAATGATTTACATAACAGTAAATCAGCGGGTGGCGCAGTGGGTTAAACCGCTGAACCATAAGCTGTCGATCGAAAGGTCGGCAATTCGATCCCCGCAACGGGGTGAGCGCTCGTTGCTTGGCTAGCTCCTGCCAAACTAGCAGTTCCAAAGCATGTCAATGTGAGTAGATAAATAGGTACCGCTTGCGGGAAGGTGAACAGCGCTCCGCAGAGTCATGCCGGCCACATGACCACGGAGGCGTCTTCGGACAACGCTGGCTCTTCGGCTTTGAAATGGAGATGAGCACCACACCCTAGAGTCGGACAGGACTGGACTTAATTGTCAGGGGATACCTTTACCTTAAGTATGCACAGGATTACAACTTAACTGTGCAATCTTTACACAGGAGCCACTGAGCTCTATGGTTCCTACTCCGCTTGTCTCTTTAGGATGGCAGTCAGGGAGGCCAATTTTATGCATGTTTACTCAGAAGCAACCCATACAGATTTCAGTGGAACTCACACCTAGCTAAACCTGTTTAGGATTTGCTACCATTTTAAGAACTGTTTACGATTGCTACCTAAATTGCCAAGTCTGCCAAGTTTGTGTCTTCATGGGGCTCTCGCTTACTCCTGGCTTGGTGGTTTAGTGCCCAGCCAGAAATGTGCTTTCACTGAAAAAGGAGCTACAGTGGTGAAACAAAAGGCTACACTGGCTTCACACCATGGTCGGGACAAACAACACAACCGGCATTGGTCCTGCTATGGCTCTTGTCTGCCAAGCAAATGAGCAGGAGACCAGCTATTTATTTATTTATTTATTTTTAAAAATTATATCCCGCCTTTTCCTATGCCGAAGGCAAATGCCCAAGGCGGCTTACAACAAATTAAAATACATAATTTAAAATACATAAAATACGTTTAAGCAATACATAACGATACATAAACAAATTTAAAAAAACAATAAAATCCACTGGGGGGGGCGACAGTATGGAGCAGAGAAGCAGCATGGCAGAGCATCTTGAGATACAGGAAGCAGACCACAACCCATCACCCAAATGCTAGACGAAACAAAAATGTTTTGAGTCCTCGCCGAAAAGTCATGAGGGAGGGGGTGGTTCTCAGATCCCCTGGCAGGGAGTTCCACATCTGTGGCATCACAGCAGAGAAGGATCGCCCACGTGTTGCCACTCCCCTAACTTGAGATAGAGGTGGCACTCGCAGGAGAGCCCCCTCAGATGACCTAAGAGAGCGGGCCGGAACAGGTGCGTCACTAGGACACGCACCACCAAAGAGCGGGGGCACGCACGTCACCCTAATGGCGCCACCCAACCCAACCCGCAAATTTTCCGTGCCACCGTTAGACTTCGTTGCAGCCGGCTCTGGGGACATCTTCCCCAGCCGGCTGTCCTGGGCCTTCTGACGAAGCCCAATGTGGCGATACGTAATTTATAATGTTTTTCGCGCATGCGCAGACCGTTTTTGAGGGCAAAGGGCTGCCCTTTTTCCCTCAGAAACGTTCTGTGCATGCGTGGAAAACATTATAAATTACGTATCACCGCATTGGGCCTTCGTCAGAAGGCCCTGGAGCGTTGGCCGGGGAGGTCGCTCCGAGGCCTTCTCCCAGCCTCGGAGCCTCCTGAGGACGACGCGTGCAACGGAGGTGACGTGCGTGGGTGCGCGTCACCCTTCTGCGCACGTCACCCCCTGGCGGTCCGCCCCAGCCGCCACACTCCAGCAACGTCCATGGGCCGGAATGTATGGGAGAAGATGGTCCCTCAGATATCCTGGGTCCGAAACCGTGAAGGGCTTTAAAGGTCATTACCAGCACCTTGAATTGGGCCCGGAAATGAATGAGCAGCCAGTGCAGCCGCTGAAGCAGCGGTTCAACAGAGTCAAACTGCCTTGCTCCAGGGACCACCCGGGCTGCCGCATGCTGCACTAATTGCAGCTTCTGAACCATCTTCAAGGGCAGCCCCACGTAGAGCTCATAACAGTAATCCAGTCTTGAAGTCACTAAGCCGTGGACCACCATGGTCAGGTCCGATCGACTCAAGTACGGCCGCAGCTGGCGCACCAGCCGAAGCTGGGCAAACGCACCCCTGGCCACCTGGCTTTCCAGGGAGAGCTGTGAATCCAGAAGTACTCCCAAGCTGCGCACCCATTCCTGCAGGGGGAGTGCAACCCCATTCAGAACGGGCAGATGACTCAGTACCTGCATCGAAGCTTTCCTGACCAGTAGGACCTCTGTCTTTTCTGGATTCAATCTAAACCTATTAGCCCTCATCCAGACCCCCCACTGCCTCAAGACAGCGCTCCAGGACTTCCACAGCATCCCTGGAGCGAGATGGTAAGGAGAGATAGAGCTGGGTGTCATCAGCATATTGGTGACACCCAACTCCAAATCCCTGGATGATCTCTCCCAACGGCTTCATGTAGATGTTAAAAAGCATGGGAGACAGAATAGAACCCTGTGGCACCCCACACTGTAAAGGGCAGGGCGCCGAACAGGCTTCTCCCAGCATCACCATCTGGGACCTGTCAGCCATGTAGGAATGGAACCACTTCAGCGCAGTGCCCCCTAGTCCCAACTTGGCCAGCCGACCCAAAAGGATACCGTGGTCGATGGTATCGAAAGCCACCGAGAGGTCCAAAAGGACCAGCAGGGATGCACTCCCCCTGTCCAGTCCTCGGTGAAGATCATCCAACAGGGCGACCAAGGCTGTCTCCGACCCAAAGCCCCGCCTGAAGACAGATTGAAAAGGGTCCAGATACTCCGTTTCATCTAGTATCCCCTGGAGCTGAGAAGCCACCACCCGCTCAATCACCTTACCCAAAAAAGGGAGATTGGAAACTGGCCCACTGGGTCGCTTGAGGTGGGGCGGAAAGCTAAGTTCTGCAGCTTTCCACCCCACCATTACTCTCCGGTACGAGGCACCCCGCCCTCTCATCGTAGGAGCCCGTCAGCGGAGAGAAAGCAATGTGCAGAGACTCCCCTGCACGTTGCTTTCTCTCCGCTGACGGCCTCCTACGACGAGGGGGCGGGACACCTCGTACCGGAGAGTAACTGTGGGGTGGAAAGCTGCAGAACTTAGCTTTCCGCCCCACCTCAAGCGACGCCAGTGAAATGGCCGATAGTTATTTAAATTGGAGGAATCCAAACATGGTTTTTTCAGGAGGGGGCACACAATTGCGGTCTTCAAGATGTTACATCACTCCCTCCCGCAAAGATGAGTTCACAATAGGTTCCACCCAATCGGCCAGCCCAACCCGCGCAGATCGTATTAGCCAAGCTGGGCAAGGTCAAGCGGGCAAGAAGACGATCTCAAACTACAGAGGACCCTATCCACATCCTCAGGCTGTATAAGGTAAAAGAATCCATAATGATGGAATCGACAGATGCCGTAGGGACAACTTTTGGAACTATTAAACCAGAGTCCAAGTCACAGCGAATCTGAGCGATTTTATCTGCGAAGTACCGTGCGATCTCATTACAGCGGTCCGTTGAACACTCCAACTCACTCGCTACAGGAGCTGAGTGGAGCAGATCCCAGACAACTCAAAAGAGCTCCGCTGGCCGGCTACTCGCAGATGCAATGGTGGCAGAGAAAAATGCCTTCTTCACTGCCATCACCGCCACGGAGTAGGTCCTGAAATGGGCTCTAGCCCGTGTTCGGTCAGATTCATCACAAGTTTTCCTCCACCGTCACTCTAGGCATCAGCCCAGTCGTTTCATTGCCCACAGCTCCTCAGTAAACCAAAGAGCTGCCTTGACTCGACGGCAAGGCCGTGGCCGTTCAGTAGTGATCTGATCCAAGGCTCTCACTACCTCCCCATACCACAGGGCAGTCAGAGCATCGGATGAATCACTGACCTGGGAAGCTGGGAATTCCCCCAGAGCCCTCAGGAAACCATCCGGATCCAGGGGCGGACCATACAATTCGGTCTCCAAGCTCTGCAGGGGTGATTAAACGTTGCCAATCTAAAACTCACCAGATAGTGAGCCGTCCAAGACAAAGGAGTGATCTTAACCTCCTTCATAGGCACATAGCTAAGGGTCACATTAGATGCTATTTTAAGAACATAATTGAGACTAATGTGCTTGCTTTTATTCAGTAAATAGAAGCCACATATGAGCCCTCCCCCCAGGAGAAGGCATGGACTGTGGCATGGGGAGGAGAGATAACACCCTGACCCTAGTCCTGATATGAATGAGGGGAACCTACCTGCTATTTAAAAGAAACTCCCATTAAGATCAAGGCCTGTTGAGGCTCAGTGTACAAAAGAAGCACATCCAGTTCTAGATAAAGGTGTACTCACAGTTTAACAGCCCGATCCTATCCAGGACTTATGGTGGCAGATCTCACAATCCGCCACTGTAAGCCTTGGACCAGAGGAGCGAAAGCCGCACCACTGTTGTGCACTTCGGGGCCACCAGCACAAATGGCCAGAGGCCCCCCACACACAACAGTGGCTCCCAGGCAAACTGCCGCAGCAGGTAGGTTGGCAGCAGGGGTTGTTCAGGGAAAGATCATGGGTGGTTCAGGGCAAGGAGTGGGCAGGGCAGGGAGCATTTTGGGGGCAGGAGTGGGAGGATCTCAACAGCAGTGGCCCACCAAGATGGTATCCCTGTTTTCCCACCCCAAACCACCCCCTGAGTCTCCTCAGGCTTATGCCAGCAAAATAGCTGGCATATGTCTGAGGATACCCATTAGAGGCCAGGCAGCCAATGGGAGGGGAGTAAGAAAAAGTTTACTTACCTCTTCTGGACTGCCTGGTTCCCCCCCCCTCCCCAGCATGCAGTAAGCTCCGTCAGCATGTTATGGGCAGGAGGTCTGGCTCAGTTGGTAGAGTTGCCGCCTCATAAGCCTGAAGATCGGTGAACGGCCAGTTCGAGACACGCCGCTGACAAAAAGCTGTGAAAAAAAAACCTCTGTGAGGAAAGAAAGAGAGCTGCCAGCTGCGTCGGCCGAGCATTGGAGAGGCGATGGCCGGAGAGAGGCCAGACTGCAAAGGATACCATCTAGAATGCAGTTGTTCATGAAAGATTGAACATTTATATATGATTTTTAAAAAAACATTAGGGGGGTTGGGAAAGCCTGCCCATGTAAACTGCCTTGGATTAAAGTCAGAGGAGAAATCCAATGACCAAGAAAGGCAGTATATAAATACTGTATATTAATATTATTATTATTATTATTAATAATAATAATAATAATAGTTGTTATTGTTATTGTTATTGTTATTGTTATTGTGGACTGGCAGGGGATTGGATTGGGCCCTAACAAAGATATGCCAATGATGCCCATGCTTCCCAAACGTCTGGTAGTCGAGGCTCACTTGGCTCTGAATTAAAGTGGGAGGCACATTTCACTCAGCACTCAAAACGGTTTACTTTTAGAGTGTGAGAAAGTAATAATCACCTACCCTCAGAAGGGCCCACCTTCTTGTGTGTCTGCATGAATCGCTGTTCTGAGCATGCCTACTGATTGGAAATGAGGCCAGAGCAGTGAGTCATCCAGAGTTGCAGTGAGCAGCCTCCTTTGAGGTTAGATCATTGTGCTGCATTTCATTGGGTGATGTGTCCAAAGGCATCTGATGCAGAGATGCAGCAGAATTCTTCTCCTCCAGCCCCCCCCTCAGCAGCTGCTAATCAGAAGGCAAGACCAGAGTAGTAAATCATGCAGAGATGATGATGATGATGATGATGATGATGATGATGATGATAATAATAATAATAATAATAATAATAATAATAATAATAATAATATACAGTATTTATATACCGCCTTTCGGCAGGCTGTCCTAACCCCCCTTGGTTTTTTTTTACAATATATATAAATGTCCAATCTTTCATGAACGGCTACTTTCCAGGTGGTATCCTTTTTACAGTCTGACAATTCTGCTGGCTGGAGCCTCCCACACTCGACCGACGCAGCTGGAAACTCTTATCTCTCCTGGAGGCTTTCACAGCTTTTTGCTGGCGGTGTGTCTCGAACTTAACAAGTTCACCGGTCTTCGAGCTTTGAAGGCAGCAGCTCTCCCCACTGAGCCAGACTCTTCCGCCCAATGCAGAAGAGATGCAGTGAGTAATCTCCTCTGACACATGTGCGTTAGGCTCAAGGGTCTTCATTCATTCAAATACTGTCATTCGCTCACAGCACAGTATGTTGTCCTGATCATTGGGGAAATTTTTGGACTCGGACTGGAAATTTTTAGTGAAGTATATCCGTCTAAATTACATAAATCAGCAACGGCTAATCCAACTCATGATACACTCCTTACATGACCTTGAGGGCTGAATAAGTTGCCTACTCCTCCTGTTACAATGTTGATCCAGGAGAATGAGCTACAAAGCAGGTAAGATGAAACCTTCCATTGGCCCCACTTCTGTAGGCTCTTGGAAGCTGATGCTAGACCTTCAAGCACATCTCAACAGCAACATAAGAACATAAGAACATAAGAAGAGCCCTGCTGGATCAGGCCAAAAGCCCATCTAGTCCAGCTTCCTGTATCACACAGTGGCCCCACCAGATGCCTCAGGGAGCACAAGACAACAAGATAAACTGTTTCCCGTTGATACTCCCTTGCACCTGGCACAGAGAAAACCCACTTCTAAAACCAGGAGGTTGCTTATGGCTTGTAACCTGTGATGGTCTTTTCCTCCATGAATCTGTCCAAACCCCTTTTAAAGGCATCTAGGCCAGGTGCCATCACCACATGCTGTGGCAAGGAATTCCACAGATGAATTACACGCTGGGTAAAGAAATATTTTCTTTTGTCTGTTCTAACTCTCCCTCCACTCAATTTTAGTGCATGTCCCCTGGTTCTGGTGTTGTGCGAGAGGGAGAAGAATTTCCCTCTATCCACTCTCTCCATCCCATGCATAATTTTATAAGTCTCAATCATGTCCCCCCTCAGGCACCTTTTCTCTAGGCTGAAAAGCCCCAGACGCTGTAGCCTTTCCTCTTAAGGGAGGTGCTCCAGCCCACGAATCATTCTGGTCGCTCTTCCAATTCAACTATATCCTTTTTGAGGTGTGGTGACCAGAACTGGACACAATACTCCAGATGTGGCCTTAACATCGATTTGTACAAAGGCATAATGATATTGGCCTTTTTATTCTCAATCCCTTTTTTAATGATCCCGAGCATGGAATTGGCCTTCTTCACAGCCGCCACACACTGGGTCGACCCCAAGATCTCTCTCTTGATCCGTCACAGACAACTCAGAACCCATTAGCGTATATGTGAAATTTTGGTTTCTTGCCCCAATGTGCATCACTTTGCATTTACTTACATTGAAGCGCATCTGCCATTTTGCTGCCCATTCTCCCAGTTTGGAGAGATCCTTCTGGAGCTCTTCACAATCCCTGCTGGTCTTCACCACCCAGAAAAGTTTAGTGTCATCTGCAAACTTGGCCACCTCACTGCCTATCCCCGACTCCAGGTCATTTATGAATAAGTTGAAAAGCACCGGTCCCAAGACCGATCCTTGGGGCACACCACTTTTCACCTCTCACCATTGTGAAAATTGCCCATTGACTCCCACTCGCTGTTTCCTGGTCTTCAACCAGTTCCTAATCCACAAGAGGACCTGCCCTCTTATTCCCTGACTGTGGAGTTTTCTCAGGAGCCTTTCATGAGGGACCGTGTCAAACGCCTTCTGAAAATCCAGATATATAATATCCACGGGTTCGCTCGCATCCACATGCCTGTTGACCTTTTCAAAAAATTCTAACAGGTTTGTGAGGCAAGACTTCCCCTTGCAGAAGCCATGCTGACTCTCCCTCAGCAGAGCTTGTTCTTCTATGTATTTTAAGATTTTATCCTTAATGAGACTTTCCACCATCTTCCCTGGAACAGATGTTAGGCTGACTGGCCTGTAGTTTCCCGGGTCCCCCCTCCTTCCTTTTTTAAAGATTGGCGTGACATTAGCTATCCTCCAATCCTCTGGCACAGTGGCCGTTTTAAGGGACAAGTTGCATATTTGGGTCAAGAGGTCAGCAACTTCATTCTTGAGTTCCTTCAGAACTCTTGGGTGGATGCCATCCGGGCCTGGTGATTTATTGATCTTTATTTTGTCAATTAAGTCTGAGATGTCTTCTCTTTTAACTTCTATTTGACTTAATACTTTAGTCAGGGGAGACCGTTCAGGCAGCGGTATTTGCCCAAGGTCTTCTGCCATGAAGACAGATGCAAAGAACTCATTTAATTTCTCTGCAGTCTCCAAGTCCCCTTTTATCACCCCTTTCTCTCCCTCACCATCCAGCGGACCAACCGTTTCCCTGGCAGGTTTCCTGCTTCTAACATATTTGAAGAAGCTTTTATTATTCCCTTTTATGTTGCCTGCCATACGTTCCTCAAAGTCTTGCTTGGCCTCCCATATCATCTTTTTACATTTCTTTTGCCACAGTTTTTGCTTCTGTTTATTTTGCTCATTAGGGCAAGACTTCCATTTACGGAAGGAAGCTTCCTTGCCTTTTATAGCCTCCTTAACTGTGCTTGTTAGCCATGCCGGCACCCTCCTGGACTTGGTCGAGCCCTTCCTCCTTTGTGGGATACACTCCCGCTGGGCCTCTATGACTGTTGTTTTAAACAGCCTCCATGCACTCTGGAGCGATTGGACTCTTTTTACCTTCCCTTTCAGCTTTTTTTTAACTAGTCTCCTCATTTTGGGGAAGTCTGCCCTTCGGAAGTCAAGGGTTTTCATGTCAGATTTGCTCGGCACTCTCCCTCCGACATGCATGGCGAAACAGATCGCAGCATGGTCACTGTTCCCCAATAGTTCGGTAACATTTACCTCCCTGACCAGACCTTGAGTGCCACACAATATCAAATCCAGAGTCACCTGTCCTCTGGTCGGTTCCGTGACAAGCTGCTCTAAGGCACAGTCATTTAACATATCCAGAAATCCAGTCTCTCTTTCATGATCTGAGCATGAATTGACCCAGTTGATGTGAGTATAATTGAAGTCCCCCATGACTACAACCCTGTCTCTCGTTGACACCTCCCTGATTTGCTTCCTCATTTCAAGATCCCCTTCAGGGTTTTGATCTGGAGGACGGTAGCATGCCCCTACTATTACATCACTCTTTGAGCCTGGTAATCTAACCCACAGTGATTCTATGGAGGAGTCAGAGCCCCCCTCCAGCTCTACTCTGGTGGATTCTACCCCCTCTTTGACATAGATGGCCACCCCACCTCCAACACACCCCTCTCTGTCCCTCCTATAGAGTTTATATCCTGGGATTGCAGTATCCCACTGGTTCTCCGCATTACACCAGGTTTCTGTTATACCTACTATGTCAATGTTTTCCCTAGCCACCAAACATTCCAGTTCTCCCATCTTTGCCCATAGACTTCGGGCATTTGCATAAAAGCACTTATATACCTGGTCCCCCAAGAAGGGCTGCATGTTTGCACCTTTATTCCTGCAGCCTTCTGTCCTGCTAGACTGGCTGTCATGTCCCATCATGCTACCACTCCCAATTCTTACTCTGTTATTACTTGACTGTTCCCCATCCTCTGCACCCTCATTCCCTAGGGATGAGGAGTCCCGAACCGGATGCCCCTCGGCTCCTGTCGGCTTTCCCCCAGGAGTCAGTTTAAAAGCTGCTCTGCCACCTTCTTAATGTTACGCACCAGCAGTCTGGTTCCGTGTTGGTTCAAGTGAAGCCCGTCCCTCTTGTACAGGCCCGGCTTGTCCGAAAACATTCCCCAGTGCCTAACAAACCTAAACCCCTCCTCCTGACACCAGTGTCTCATCCACGCATTGAGGCCCCTGAGCTCCGCCTGCCTAGCTGGCCCTGCGCGTGGAACAGGTGGCACTTCTGAGAACGCTACCTTTGGGGTCCTGGATTTGAGCTTCCTACCTAGCAACCTAAATTTGGCCTCCATGACCACCCGGCTACATTTCCCCATGTCGCTGGTGCCAACATGCACCACAACCGCTACCTCCTCCCCAGCACTCTCTACCAGCCTATCTAGACGAGAGGTGATGTCCGCAACCTTCGCACCAGGTAGGCAAGTCACCATGCGGTCCTCACATCCGTCACAGACCCCCCTCTCTATGTTCCTGACTATAGAGTCACCCACGACAAGAAGCCCCCTTCGCCTCCTCCCCAGAGGAGTATCCATAGTGCGATTGGATACGGGCCCATCACCTGAAGAAGGGGTCCCCACTGTGGGATTGTTTCCCTCTTTTCCAGAGCGATGTCCTCCAGCCCTGAGACTCCCTTTCCTGGCAGCTGAGGAGCTGGCCAACTGAGGGTGGGACGATGCCTCCACATCCCTAGAAGTCTCACCCTGGTTCCTCTCTACCTGTCTCTGCTTCTCCAGGTCAGCAACCGTGGCTTCAAGGGAGCAAACCCGTTCCCTGAGAGCCTGGAGCTCTTTGCACCAAGCACACACCCATGACTTGTGCCCAAGAGGCAGATAGTCATACATGTGACACTCAGTGCAAAACACTGGGTAGCCCCCACCGCTCTGCTGGCTGTCTGACTGCATAGCTTTTGAGTGTAAGTTATGGATTTATCAATATTTTGGGTACCTTAATGTTGTTGGAGCTCTTCTCTCTTCAAGGGAAGTGTCGGGCAGTGTGTGGGGCCTGGCTTCCTCGCCCCACTGCTGAACTCGCCCAGCTGCTTAACTCGCTGTGTCTTTTTTACCTTGCCACTTTGTCCCAGTGAGCCACTTTGTCCCAGTGAGCCACTGCGTCCCAGTGAGGCCACTCGCTGCTCCAACGAGTAACACCCCTAATAACAAACAATTCCAAATATAAGGAGGTTCTTCACACACACACACACACACACACACACACACACGCACACACACACTCACACACACACACACACACACACACACACACATGTCACATTGCATACTTACACAACTTTCATGTAAGCAAAGCCAAACAATCTTGAAGGTCTCAGATTAAAATAACAGAAAAGCAGCTCTGATGATCTAGATGTGTGTGGACTCGGGGTGGGGGGAACAGAACTGGTAGCTAACTACAAACGATGAGCAAGAGCCTTGATATTTACGGGGTTTTTTCACATTTTTATACCAGAGTTCCTCCAAGGATTTCAGGGTGCCGTACATAGTTTCCTCCTTTTGTCTTCACAGCAACCCTGTGAGGTAGGTGAGGCTGAGACATAGTGACTGGAAGCTTAATGGCTGAGTGGGGATTTCTTTCATGCCAAGCTAGGCTGTTTCATAGGGACATAGTTTACATAGTTTCCTCCTTTTGTCTTCACAACAACCCTGTGAGGTAGGTGAGGCTGAGAGATAGTGACTGGAAGCTTAATGGCTGAGTGGGGATTTCTTTCTTTCGTGCCAAGCTAGGCTGTTTCATAGGAACAGTGGCACATTTTTCCAGTCTACATAAAGCACCATACACAAAAATGCCACTATATAACAACAAACAATAATAAAGATTGCAGGGGCTAGTTCCTTGATTATTATTATTATTATTTTGCATCTTGCAGTTTTTCACTGCAATCTTCTGTGATTCCCCACTTCACACCTTTCGCTACTGATGCAAGCAGACCACTCACATGAGCAAATTGCTATTGAGGAGTTAGCTAGCTGCAGTGAGCAGCTGTAGAAGGTGAGGATTTGGACTGAAGGGGTTTCAAAACCCACATTTGAAACATGCATTTTGAGGACAAATTAGAGTTTTGAACCCCCGGGGGGGGGAGCAGTCAGCAAGGTGATCTGGGTTGCCTACTTATTCACACTTACCTAAGCTCCGCTGAACATAGTGGAACTTCCTTTGGAGTAAACATGTACAGGATTGCGCTGTTAACATGGTAACATGTGAGTGTGGAAACGGTTTCATTTATTTATGCCTTCACATGTTGGGGTGTGCACAGAAGCATCGCCTGATAGGGGGCGGTGGGCGGTGGGCCCCAGGGCGGAGGGCGGAGGGCTCAGGGGGTGGGGCGGGGCTCCTCCGGTTTTCGGGGTTTTTTGTATTTTTCTGCCTTTTTTTACACTTTTTGTGTTTTTTTAAGTCTTAACGGGGCATCTATATGTATATGTATGCTTTCGCCCACTTATCTTGTGAATGTAAGGCTTCCAGCGACGATCTTCTTCCAGCTCCCAGACGCATCTTCTCCCTGCGCCCGGGTGCGAGCTCCGTAAAGGCGCAGAAGGTCGGCTGGAACAGCTTCGTTGTTCTGCGCAAGCGCGAACTGTGGAAGACTTGCGCATGCGCAGAACAACGAAGCTGTTCCAGCCGACCTTCTGCGATTTTACAGAGCTCGCGCCCGGGCGCAGGGAGAAGATGCGCCCGGGAGCTGGAAGAAGATCGTCGCTGGAAGCCTTACATTTACAAGATAAGTGGGCGAAAGCATACATATACATACAGATGCCCCGTTAAGACTTAAAAAACCACGAAAATAGTTAAAAAACGCTGAAAAAATGGAAAAAAGTTTAAAAAATAAGGGGGCGCCGGGCGGGCGGGGGGGTGGGGGGCGGCGCCCCCCCGCCCCCTTTCAGGCGACGTCTCTGGGTGTGCAGCAGGGAGATGCACGGCATGATATCACATCACATGTTGTTTCTGACTGAAGTTACAAAGAAGACACAGCGTAGAAACACAAAGCAGTGACCCAGAATGCCCAGTCTGGCATCAGAAATGCAGATTGGTTGTTAGTAATTGCAGGTGGAGAGTGAGAAATGATTAGGGATAACCACCTCTTGTAACTTGTGGATGATCACTAAATTTCCCAACATAACTGTTCCCTCTGTGACCTCAGATGTGCATGGGAATTAATGCTCATTTACTCTGTTGAATCCACAAGGCATGTTCACACACTGTCACAGATTACTGCAACACTGAACCAATCCAGCAATTTTTAAGGGTGTGTGGAGTCCAAGAGGCACACCAAGTTCCCCTGACCCCAAGACCTCCTTCATTCACCCCCATGGAAGAAAAGACAGCCTGGGTGTGCACTGCCATTCCTTTGCACATGTGACTCTATGGCCTCCAGTGCAAAGAAGCAGGAAGCCCATGTATCCAGGAGCTCCATGGACCAAAAGTATCAGATCACTCCATCTTAGAAATGCATTTTTGGTCATTTCCAACTATCTCCTCAGTGGTTCTCAACCCATGGTCTGTGGACAACAGATGGTCCACAGGACCCTGCCAGTTGGTTTGTGAGGATAAGTGGGGTGGGGAGAGAGAACCATGCATGCTGCCCTGCGCTCCTTGGAGGAAGTACTGTACAGTTTGCTGCCTTGGTGCCAAGCTTCTGCTGGCAATTAAAAAAACAAAACAACCCCACACACTACAGTGCATGGCAGGGTAGTACAGAGGCGTCACTGCTTCTATTGGCACCTGGAGCAAGGGGGGGTAGGAGCCCCTATAAGGAAAGAGCGTTCCGCGGCCGACAGGCCACGGCACGCTCCGGAGGGGGGAGACGCGCTCCGGAGGGGGGTCGACGCGCTCCGGAGGGGGGTGGCACGCTCCAGAGGGGGGGCAGCGCGCTCCGGGAGGGGGCGACCCAACGGGCACCCCCCCTCAATCGGGAGAGCCGGCTCGGGGATGTCTTTCCCGGACGGCTGCCCGGGGCCTTCTAAGGAAGGCCCGCTGCGAGAACGGTATTTATACCGTTCTTTTTGCGCATGCTCAGACTGTTACTGAGGGGAAAGGGCTGAGGGTTTTCCCTCAGTAACAGTCTGAGCATGCGCAAAAAGAACGGTATAAATACCGTTCTCGCAGCAGGCCTTCCTTAGAAGGCCCCGGGCAGCCGGCCGGGGAAGACGTCCCCGAGCCGGCTCTCCCGATTGAGGGGGCCGGCCCGAGTCGGACTCTGCTCCGAGTCCGACTCGGACTCGAGTCCGACTCGGAGACTCGAGTCCGAGTCCGACTCGTGGGTGGAGCGGCGGGGGCGCCCTTCGGGAGATGGCGCCCGGAGCCAGTGCTCTGCTTGCTCCGCCCTAGTTTCGCCTCTGAGTTAAGTAGCCAATGTGCCTGTTTCAGGATTGGAGTCACTTGCTCTTTATGACCAACTCCAGTCAGCAACCTGGTGGCTGCATTTTCTAGCAGCCGCAGTTTCCGGGAACTCATCAAAGACAGCCCCCAGTGCATTACAGTAACTAAGGCTGGATATGACTGAGGCATGAATAACTGTGGCTAGTTGTCACACTGGGGGTATTTCATCTATCCTCCTCTCCAGCAAATTGGAAATCTCCCCGCCTCGTTCCGTTACATAGGAATTAGGATGTAGTGGAGATTGGGGCTAGTGTCACTTTAGTGCTTACAGTAACAAGGACTATTTTAGGTTCTTTGGAAAGGCCTGGACAGAAAAGCAACCCTGGAAGGGGGGGGGGGATGTTGTGCTTGCTAAGCTATGAGAAAATGTAATGGAAAAGGAATGAGAAAGCCAGAAAAAAACCCAGTTAAAATAGACTGATACTGATTGCTAGAGCTGAATCATCAAACTCGGTTATAACTCTGAAGTCAACAGGATAAAATTAGAAGTAAGCATGTACTGAGTAAACAAAGCTATTAATTATTATTAACTACATGTATATCTCACCTTTCTTCCAACATGGAAGTCAGGGCAGCTTACGTGGGGCTCTCAGGCAGCCACCAAGCAGACTTCTAGACCTGCTTAGCTTCAGGAAGGCGACAATATCATGTACCCTCAGACCTGACCCATAAGCAAGCTATGCTCCTGTTGTACGGCTGAGGGTGTCTGGAGTTTACAGACTAGAACAGCTGTTGGCAGTCACAGCTCTTCTTACTTTCCTGACAATAGCTACAGTAGGAAGACTTTAAAAAAAACCCACACAACTCCAGTTCTTTATCTGAGACTGTAGCCATTTCAGCATCTTGGCCTGTGAAACCGCCACCCTCTAAGGACCTGAGGTACCATTTGCTCTTTTAAAAGAGCAGCCAAGGTCTTTTTGATTTACAAGCTTATGTAAGATTTGTAAACGTCTCCAGTTTGCCTATGGGAGCAAAGTGTTTGGGTTTGAACTCTTCCAGCCCAGTTTGTTTAGCTTGCCTCTGGAGGCTATGCTGTTGTTATTAGAGCCAGTAATAAAAACACACAAAATATTAAGTCTTAACATCCTCAAACCCAAAATGTGACTGTCACTGGAAATGACCATGTTGCCTCCATGTTGCACATTTTTCCTGCAATGTGCAAGATCCAATATTTACATTCTCATTCTTGTAGAAATATCAAGACCACCATTTTTGAGTGGAAGGAGTATCAGGTAGGAAAGCACGGACACTCTTTCTCTATAGAACTCTTCACATGTTCTGTTGAACACATGTACAAGGGAAGCAGAACTACACCAGCCTAAGGTGATTGCATCAACAACCAGCATGAAGATTAGATTTTGGAATCATCACTGCACAAGTCTTAAACTCTAAACAGAGAGTTTTTTGAAAGGCAGGAGTAAACAAAGCACAAAGACAGATGCAACACTTGTTTTCTTATTCTTAATCAGCAATGGAGCTTGAAAGCACCCTCGCACCTTGTTCAATACAAAGGTGCATTTTTCTGTCCTGGAGTGATATCTGAGAAACTGGTTCTGGGGTGCCATCAGTTGGAACTGGAGTAGAGCTCACTGTGGAGGGTGCTTATTGGCTAGCACCATGATGGCACCACCTCCTCCCAAATACCCCAAGTAAGTGTGCAACTGTTGTTTAAATATACAGAGAACAAAACATGTTCAACAGGATTACGGTCATAAAGCACAAAAGGTTTAAAATTAATTCAAAAATGATACATTTTTTTATTTACATTTTAAATCTTTTGTGCTTTATGACCATAATCCCATTGAACATGTTTTGTTCTCTGTATATTGTTGCTGGACATCATAACAGTTTTCGCTTGATGTTGTTTAAATGTTTGTGATTTTTTTTCTTTTTAGCAAGATAAAGGAAGGAATAAATGTATGTGCCACTTTAATTTCATATTTTTTTAAGGTGAACAGCCCATGTGATGCAGAGGGGAAGGGCAAGAGTGACAGCTGATCCAGTCTTCAACTTGGCTGTAGTATCTGTAATGCAAGTTGCAAAACCAGGCTCACATCATGGGCAGAGAATCTGCCATAGCAGTTCTTAAAATCTTATCAGCCCAATACTATCCCCTGGTTGTGTTGGCGTACTGCCAGGTATGCTGGCACAAAAAGGGCCTTGCTGTCCACTGGTGGCTGCTGCACAGCCACCAGAGCAGCAGCCAGAAAGCCACGCGCCTCATGCAGCATGGTGAAGACCAGCCACTGGAGGAGTAGGTTGGGGTGGGATGGGGTGGATTACAGTGGCAGTGGCGTATCTTGAAACGCCATCCCGGCCTGGACACACCCCCAGCAGCCTCCTCAGAGCTGGTATAATTCTGAGAAGTCCCATCAGGGAGCATGCGGTGACCAGGAAGGTCCTTGATGAATGGTCCTGCATCCAGCATGCTGCCCCGAGATAGGATTGGGCGATATATGTCTGTCTTCAGACCACTCTTCTATGTAACACTCTTACAGCACAATTCTGACTAAGGATCTGGCGGGTGACCCAGGGCCACCCGCCGGATCCTGAGCCCAGGCTGCCATTGCACTAGCGGGCTAGAGGTCTACTCGGGGAAGGGGACATTTGTCCCCTTCCCCGGGTGTAAACCGGGGCCAGCCCGATAGGCCTCCTCGGATTTCCGCCAGCTAAATAGCTGGCGGAAGTCAGAGGAGGCCATGTAATGGCCTAGCCACCCAGTGGGGACAGGGGTATGACAGGTGCCATCCCCCACCACCTCCCGGGCCGGCTAGACCAATGACCCCCCTCCCTCACCCGCCGGACTACCCACGCGGCTGCTGAGGGAGCGCTTACCTTCCTCCGACATCTGCGTCCTTGGTCCTGGGAAGGAGTGAGGGAAGCCGGCCTTGCGCTGGACTCCCTTACTCCCGAGCAGAGGTGTCGCTGAAGTGTGGCTGGGGGGCGGGCCACCAGGGGGTGACGCGCGCCACCCTTCGGACACTCCGAGGCCGGCCCAGGAGCCGGCCTCGGAGCGTCCGACCCCATCGGCGCTCCAGGGCCTTCTGAAAGAAGGCCCATGCAGCGCGTTCATCCGGGTATTTTTCGAATTTTCGTGCATGCGCAGAGACCGTTTTGAGGGCCTTTTGCCCTCAAAACGGTCTGCGCATGCGCAAAAATTCAAAAAATACCTGGATGAACGCGCTGCATGGGCCTTCTTTCAGAAGGCCCTGGAGCGCCGATGGGGTTGGACGCTCCGAGGCCGGCTCCCGGGCCAGCCTCGGAGCGTCCGGAGGGCGACGCGGGGGGGAGCCGGGTCGCCCCCCCCGCGCCGCGATGTCAGAGCGTCACTAGGGTGACGCGTGCCCCCTGCCCCAGGGTGACGCGCGTCCTAGTGACGCTACTGCTCCCGAGGCATCACAAACGTGCTTTACGGCATGTTCACGACGTCTTGGAATGGTGGAGCGCTTGCTCTGCCATTCCAAGCTTAGTCAGGATTGCGCCATTAAGAACCTAAGAACATAAGAAGAGCCCTGCTGGATCAGGCCAATGGCCCATCTAGTCCAGCTTCCTGTATCTCACAGTGGCCCCACCAGATGCCTCAGGGAGCACACAAGACAACAAGATACCTGTATCCTGTTGCCACTCCCTTGCATCTGGCATTAAGAGAAAGCCTATTACTAAGACCAGGACTTTGCTTATCCCCATCATGACTTGTAACCTGTGATGGACTTTTCCTCCATAAATCTGTCCAATCTCCAGGTGCCATCACCACATCCTGTGGCAAGGAGTTCCACAAACTAATTACACGCTGGGTATAGAAATATTTCCTTTGTCTGTTTTAATACTCCTTCCACTCAATTTTAGTGGATGTCCCCTAGTTCTAGTGTTGTGTGACAGGGAAAAGAACTTCTCTCCATCCACTCTTTCCATCCCATGTATAATTTTATACGTCTCAATCATGTCCCCCCCTCAGGCACCTTTTTTCTAGACTGAAGAGCCCCAAACGCTGTAGCCTTTCCTCTTAAGGGAGATGCCCCAGCCCTCTAATCACGTTGGTTGCTCTCTTCTGCACCTTTTCCAGTTTCACTATATCCTTTTTGAGATGCGGCGACCAGAAGAACTGGACGCAATACTCCAGATGTGGTCTTACCATCGAGACCTTACCACACAAGAAGCCATGTTGAGGAATCTACCTGGAAAGTATTTATATCCAAATTAACAAAAGTGATTTTTTTTCAGGGACTATCCATAAAAGGAGCTAGGAGAAATATAGTCTCCATCTGACAGATCTTTCCTGCAAAATGCATGTGGATTTTGCATTCCAGTGTAGCGTTTTCCACATGCATTCTTCAAATGAGAAAAAAAAACCAAGTTATATCAAACTGGCCTAAATTTCTTTAAACAGCGTAAGCCAGTTCAATGAATACTCTAACACATTCAGCAGTAGAATTCTTATGTGCAACTCTAGAAAATGGAGGTAAATAGGGTATATTATATCAACAGGTCATGGTGTCAACTACTGTCAGTGTGTTCCTTGCGCTGCATTTGCTCGTTTTTTTTTTTTTTTAAGAATGCAAACTCTAGAGTTGCTGGCAAAGACCACACAGAGAGGTGTGTATTTATGAATTCATGACCTCCAACAAGCACTGCTATTGTTTACCATTCTGCAAGAGAGCCAGAAAGAGCTATAATGTGATAATAATAGTGAAAGCCTCCTAACATATATATTTCTGGCGTGTCAGCAGAAAGTCAGCAGGGGCTCTCCAGCTGGCATCGGCATACGATTACGCTGCAAAGTTACATGCTGCAGTATCTGCAGTGAGATTCCACAAATACAGTAATAAGGGCCTATGAGGAGTTACAACTGAGAAGGAAGCAAAGGGGAGTGAGTTTTGAAGAAGCAGATTTCAATACAATAAGAAACCATCAGGGACGTGGATCAAGTTTCTGACTCCAAGTCTCAAGTCAAGTCCCAAGTCTTTGCCCCTAAGTCCCGAGTCTTTGGTTGCGAGTTGCGAGTCCCTATATATTTAATGGGGAAAATGGGTTTAAACCTGAATAAAATTCGACTTGTCGTAAAAGGCTCCAAGTCTCGAGTCGAGTCTTTTACCATCACCAAGTCAAGTCCGAGTCAACGAGTCAATAGACTCAAGTCTACATTACTGGAAACCATCACACCAGGCCCATTTTGCAGATGGATTAGATGAGTCACAAGGATAAAAGGAACACAATAATGCCCCCCCCCAGAATCAGTGGTATATTTTCCACAATAGTGCCTTGTTTTGCCAAACAACTGAAAGAATTTAGGGCCAAAGAGATTTTAAGGGCCAAAAGAGATATTACAGAGATGTGTGACCACTCTCCTGACCATTTTTTTTATTATTTTAATGGAAAGCAGCCTGGGAGGTTATGATCAGAGAGCATCAGGGGCTGCTTAACCTTCCTATATCTTTCCTGGGTGAGACAGCAGTTTAGTAAAGAGATTTCTAGCAAGTAGCAAGAGGGGAAAGGATTAAGTTGACCCCCGCACTACACCTCCACTCCCAATCTCCCACAGCTACTTTTCATTATTATTATTTTTAGTATATTTATATTTTATTGATATAATAACATAAAAACAATACATAATTCATAAAATTATAGCAAGCACAAATCGTCACATCCTACGAGCATACTATTCACTATTTTCTATATATAATTTCCAACTTAGCCAAAATAACACCCACAATCTATTCATTAAATCCACATATCATCACATCGTTCCTCTCTCTCTCTCTTAAAAAATCTATAAATGGTTTCCAATTATTCACGAAAAGGTTAACTGACTTTTCGTTAATTAAAATTGTAAGTTTGTCCATTTCGGCATAATCCAAAACTTTCAGCCACCAATCTTCCAACGAAGGTATTTCCGAATTCTTCCAATATTGTGCATATAAAATTCTTGCCGCAGCTATCATATACAAAAACAAAGTTTGAAATTTTTCGCCTACATGATCATCCCACATACCCAACAAAAAAGTTTCCAGTTTCATTTGAATCTTAATCTTTAAAATCAACTCAATCTGTTTATGAATCTGAGTCCAGTACTTCTTTGCTTGGGAGCATGTCCACCACATATGGTAAAAAGTTCCTTCTTGATTTTTACATTTCCAACATCTATTCGTCACCTTCTCATACGTTTTTGCTAATTTGCTTGGGGTTATATACCATCTATACATCATTTTATACATATTTTCTTTGATATTAACATTTAACGTAAATTTCAACTGTTTTAACCATAATTGTTCCCATTGATCGATTAAAATAACATGACCTACATTTTTCGCCCAATGAATCGTACATTCTTTAACCTGTTCTTCTTCTGTTTCAAACTTCAAAAGCAATTTATACATTTTTGAAATTACCTGGTCTTCAGATTTTAATTGTACCTCCAATATTGATTCTTCTTCTACAAATCCATATGCCTTCTTGTCCACTTTAAATCTCTCCAAAATTTGGGCATATACAAACCATTGGCAATTAAAATCTTCTTCCATTAATTTTTCTCTTGATTTCAGCTACTTTTCATTATTATTATTTTAATGGAGACTGTTTATACGTCTCCTGTGAAATATCAACTTTGGTTCTAAACACAAAGGGCATAATTCATCCAAACTGAAATGTTTTATACAGCCCAATCCTACATAACTCCCTGTACGGTGATACAGCGTCGCCAATGTGGTCTCCACTGTATCCTGCAGGGGAGTTCCGGTCTTCAGAGGCCTCCTTGATAGGTTTACCCAGTGGCGTTTCCACGGTAGGGGCGGCACCGTAAGTAATGCCGCGTCGAGTACCGTGTTTAGGAACCGAAATGAGGAGGCGCCGTCCCCTCACTGTCGCTACCATTCAGCGCGAAGAACGCAACCGGCAGGGAAAACCAGGATTGCCCCGGTTTCTGGAGCCCGAGCCCGGAACCATGTCAGTCCCAGTTTTCCGTGTCTGCTGCTGCACCGCTGCTGCTTCCACAATTAAAATGTTTGGGGGTGCCACCATCTTGGATCTCGCGAGATTTCATGAGATCCAAGATGGTGGCATTGAAAAAAATTAAATCGTGGAAGCGGAAGCGGCGGCTTGAAGGCCTAGAATCCTGGCCGGCCCAAACACAGCTGGCCAGGAGAGAAGGCGGCGGGGGCGGCAGGAAGGAGGACAGGGACAGCAAGTCAAGGGAAGTGGTGACGGCAAAATGGCCATTTTTGGGGTCATAAATAAATAAATAAAGATTTCGGGCGGCCTTCTGGCGACGAGTGGGTGCCTTACACCCACAAAAAAAGGAATTTCAGGAAAATCAATCAATCAATTAATTAATCGGAGGAGGTGCCCTGGTTGGGAACCGGGAAAATATGGTAAGCCTACTCCTTGAGTAAGGAAACATTCGTTCCCTTGCCCCAGAGTAAGCCCATGGCAGCTTGCTGGGTCTACCTGGACCTGTGCCAGCTGGTGCAAGTCTGCGTGGACTCACTGGCATCACTACAGGGGGCGCGGAGCTGTAAGTTCTGCTGAAATTGGAGCCTCCCCTACACGGAGCAACGAAGCAGCCCCGCCCCCTCACCTTCGGAGCCTTTCAGGGAAGCGGAAGCCTCCCTGCGCGTTGCTTTCGCTTCCCTGAAAGGCTCCAAAGGTGAGGGGGCGGGGCTGCTTCGTTGCTCCGTGTAAGGGAGGCTCCAATTTCAGCAGAACTTACAGCTCCACCCCCCCTGGAGTGATGCCAGTACGTGGACTTGTGAAGGCAGATCAAGTCTGGGAACAGGTTGAGATTTCAGCAAGTTCCACTGCCACTGAACCTGCCCCCTTTCCAGGCCCGATCCACGATCCTTCCTGCCCCATCACCTCCCCATTCCACCCACCTACACCCATTCCACCAACCCCCATATCAGAGAGTACCGCCAATATCCCCACCCCACCCTAGCTTGGGCCAGCCAATGCCCCCCCCTTCGCTGGTCCATCCCGACCGTCCCTGCCCCTGCACCAAATGGCCTAGGCCTTACCTGGGTCCAGGGTTGTGAGTAGTGCCAACCTCAGCACCAACGCCGCTTACACCCGAGTCGTCACAAACATGCTTTACGGCATGTTTGCGACAGTTTAGAGTGGCGGAGCACACACTCTGCTGCTCTAAACTTAGTGAGGATTGCATTGATAAGCATGTACTTAAGTTGAAAACAAAAGGATTTTAAGGTTACAGTACTATTCATATATGCTGGGAAGTAAGTTCTATTGTGTTGTAAGAACAGCAGAATACTGAGACACTCCTGTGATTTAATCAGGGACTATGTGATTAAGGCTCCAATCCGGGGGAGGCAACCAGATGGCCTGGGAGAGGTGAGTACAAATATTTACTTACCTCTCCATAGGCCGCCCAGCCAGTGGCGTCACTGGGTTGCGCGTCACCCCCGGTGGGAGAGCGACCGCATCAGTGCATCACCCCTCCTGCTGCCGCGTCACCCCCTCACCCCCCCTGCTGCTGCCTCACCCCCCTAACGAACCGCCCACCGTCTTCTTTGGCGGTTCGGCCGCTTCTAACTAAGCCGAAAGCGGTGTTCTTCGTGCATGCGCACAATGCCACTTGAAGCCTTGCCCTCTTCGTTCAGCCCTTCTGAGGGCACAGCTTCAAGTGGCGTTGTGCACATGCGCGAAGAATGCCACTTTTACCAAAGAAGACAGCACACGGGGCGTACCCGACAGGGGGCATCACTCCCTCCCAGCGCGTCACCCCTGCTGGCCCACCCCCCCACACCCTAGCAACACCAGTGTGCCCGGCCATCAATGGGTCTCCTCGGACCTACGCCAGCTGTTTTGCTGGTGTAGGTGTGAAGAGAGACAGGGGGGGTGTTGCGCCACAAAAACAGGGGTAGGATCCCTGCATGTGCTGCTGCAACCCACCCCTCCTATCCCAAAAATGGTAAGCCCAAAGTGGGGGGCGCGCGCCACCCTAGTAACCCCCCTGTTCCCCCCCTCAAAATGTTTCGCGCCGCCAAGGACCTACTCCCCCCCACTGCTGCCGGCTCCACACATCCGTGCTGGCCGGCTGGCCGAGGCCTAATGACGAGGCCCAATGCGTTAATACGTGATTTATTACGTTTTCACGCATGTGCACAACGAGAAACGTTCTGTGCATGCGCGAAAAACGTAATAAATCACGTATCGCCGCATTGGGCCTCGTCAGAAGGCCCCAGACAGTCGGACGGGGCGGACGCTCCTGAGACCTTGGAGCCTCTGGAGGGCGACACGCGTAGCGAAGGTGATGCGCGCGTGGGTGCGCGCATCACCCTCTGCACGCGTCAACCTCCGGCGGTCCGCCCCCCTTGCCACGCTAAAGTGACGTCCATTGTGCCCACCCTGAACCTCCCACAAACTGCTCACAAACTGCCTCACCGCCATCTTGCCTGTACCAGCACGGTGTCCGGGAGCTGCTGGCATGCATGAGGGACATCCTACCATATCAGCCCTAATCAGACCAGCGCTTGGTAATTTATTATTATTAAAATATTTATATACCGCTTTGAAACAAAACGAGTACACATAGCTAAAGAATCGAGAGTAGATGTCCCATTAGTCACTGCCTCTGCCTCAGACCCCCCAGCTAGTAGTGACCTGCTCAACAATGACATTGTGAGGATCAGTGGAACAGAAACCTTGCACAGCTAAAAGGTAATATGTGTCACGGAGAGTTAGGAACATAGCATGTTACATTGTGAAGAATACATGGTATCATCCTTCGTAAACATGTCAATAGATGGGCCAGACTGCCTCCATTTCCAAGGGGCAATGCTTCATGTAACTACCACTTCTTGATCTTTGTTTCACCAGACACTGACAGGGGTTTTCTTTCACTAGGACAAGCCCAGACGTGCCCTACTCTACGTCACATAATCTGAACCATGCCTAAATCAGATGATGCTCTTGTGCCAATTTCACAGCCATGTTTCCTATGAATATACAACCAAGGCTTTTGTGAAGGGTCTTTGGTCTGGGAATAGCAGAAAATATACTCTCTGAATTCCCTACTGTGCCTTCCACCAAAAGGGCAGAGGAAGGCTTTGATTCATGACTCCATATTACTACTTTTTGCTAGGGATCTTCTGCCGTCATGCAAGATACAACCTACTTGTTGATTTGGCTAGGGCAAATCTAAGAAGCTAGAGAACCATTTTTCTTTTTTAATTCTTGGACTTGCAATTCTATGTTCTTTGTAGCTCTTTTCATTTGTTCAATTTGTGTGCAGTGGCGTTTCTACGGTAGGGCCCCTACCGTAGAAACGCCACTGTTTGTGTGTTCAAGAATGTGTATAGGGAGAGGCTGTGCCCCTGCCTCTATGCACAGTCACCCTGCCTCTATGCACAGTCTATGCTTTAAACTTAAATTCTTGGTTAAGGGAAACTGATGTGTTCCAGTCAGGAGGGATTCTAACTAATCTCAGCATGTTAATGTCTTGGTCCTTCCAGCCAAATTCCTGACAACATGCACTGTGAGGTTCCCGCCCTGGCCTCGCTCATGGGGTGGAAATAAGCTTCAGACAGTGCAAGGGAGGGAGTTACTACACCTGCAGTCCAGGCTCTCTTGCTCCTGGTCTTAGGCAGCTCCTCACTCTCTGCCAGTCTCTCAGGTACTGAGCCTCCTCATCGGCCTCTCCTGTCCTCTTTTAGGTAAAGGTAAAAGGTGACCCCTGACAATTAAGTCCAGTCGTGTCCGACTCTAGGGTGTGGTGCTCATCTCCATTTCAAAGCCGAAGAGCCAGCGTTGTCCGAAGACGCCTCCGTGGTCATGTGGCCGGCATGACTCTCCTTGCCGCAGCACGTAGCATCAGTGGCGTCACTGCAGGGGGGGTGGAGCTCTAAGTTCCTCTGTGGAGCCTTCAGCTGGAACACGGAGCGCTGTTTACCTTCCCGCAAGCGGTACCTATTTATCTACTCACATTAACATGCTTTGGAACTGCTAGGTTGGCAGGAGCTGGCCAAGCAACGAGAGCTCACCCTGTCACGGATTCGAACTGCCGACCTTTCGATCGACAGCTCATGGTTCAGCAGTTTAACCCACTGCGCCACCCGCTGTCTTTTAAGGCTGTCTAATTCGGCTACTCCACCCCCTTCCCTGGCCTTGATCTCCTCTTGTGTTGGGGGAGAGATCCTGCCTACACTCGGAGGGCTCGGGGGCGAGATCCTGCCTACCCTTCGAGGACTCAGGCTCGGCTCGGCAGGGGGTAGTGGTGGTGGCTTCGGTCCAGGGGCGCTGCACCCTCCACTGGGTGGGCTGGAGGGGTCCCTGGAGCGGGGGCAGCGTGGGGTAATGGCGATGCCAGCGATGAGGCCCTGAGGGGGCGTAGCAGAGGTGAGGCGGGGCAACAGTGATGGTGGATCCCTGACATGCACATTAACTCTTTGGGGAGATGGGTGTGTTGAGGTCCTTCCGTTAGGGGGTCTGGCAGTGGGGTGAAAAAGGGGAGGTCCTCCTCACTGTCGACCTCCAGGGTAGCTGAGGGGTGGGTCTTGGGCGCCTACTCAGTGCCCGTAGCTCAAAAAAGGGGGGGGCTGAGAGGGGTAGGCAGCCTTTCCCCTTGGCCTCAGTAGCTCCAGAGGGCGGGGGTTTCCACACCGCTTTGGCCGCCTCTCTGGAGGGTCGTCCGATCACAGGCTGGAGAGATCTGCGCCTCCTCCAGCCTCCTGGCCGACTGACTCCTCATCGGCCGGAGAGCTCCTTATATATCCCTCTGAAGCCCCTGGTCCCGCCCCCTCAGTTGACGGACAGGCGGCGGGGCCAATGGGCTCTCCCGTCCCGGGAGGGAGGGCCCGACGCTGCCTGGCCGCGTTCCGTGCTCGCCCCGCCCTGCCGGCAAGACGCTGCGGCTGGGGCGGGCTGATTCCAGGCCTGGCCGGGAGGCCTGCCAGTCGGGGCCCTGCCTCCGGAGAGGCTGGAGCGTTGCGGGGTGGCTCCCCGGGGGTGTCCATTGGCGTGGACGCCGATAGGGCGGCCCTCGCTGGGGGTGGCTCCCCGAGGCTGCCCGGCGGCGCGGACGCCGCTAGATCGTCCCCCGCTGGGGTTGGCGTTCCCCCGAGCGGGCGCCAAGGAAACGACGGCTCCGCGGGCTCCCGTCGAGGGGACACCAGGACAAGAGGTGGGTCACCTGGGGGTGTTGGCCCCCGAAGGTCGGGAGCGTGTTTCTTCCGCTCCTTGGAAAGGGGGTAGAGTAAGGGTGAAGCCAGGTCGCCCTTACAGGTGGTTACAGATTGGAAACTGACAGTTTTTCTTGGTACGCCAGGAAGATCTCTCCCTATTAATACAAAACAACCCTGCTTTCTGTTTTTAACCCAGTAGTAGGTAGTGTGGCAGCTACTGCTCACGGGTTTCTTTTAGGTTGGATTTCATGTCAGCAGTAAAGCTGGAGTAACTAGACACTCATCTAATCCAGTTTATCATGTGACCCTCTGGGGTGCCAGGGTAAGGAGAGAGGTAAGGACTCTCCAAAATACCCCACTAGGATATCACAATAAATTAATAACTTTTATAGGTAATGAAAACTCTTGCAAGACAGAGGAGAATCTGTTTTTGTAAATTCTTGAATAGATGCCAGTAAAGAAATAAAAATAGACATATTCTCAAGAAATATGCCTGTGACAATCAGCAGCCTGTTTATACTATTGACACCTCCTAGAGAGTATACCTCACATTTTATGAAAGACCATCAGCACATAGCACCTGATGAAGGTTTGCCTCCCATGCCAAGTCAGCTGGGTTCATCAACAACTACGTGGTTCCTCCGTGACTTGCCTAAGCTGAACTTGAGCTGTCGCCCCTGATTGATTAGGATCTAAAAATACATGCTGGCCATGACCTGAAATCTAGAGAGTTATTGCTGGTTGTATGTAGCTCCCAGTGTTCATTGGAGCAGGAGGTCAGGAAGACATGTCATGTGGTTGCTTGCATTACTGGGTGCCAATTTGCTTTTTAATATTGCAGAATTAATAAACTAGCAGAGAAAACAACCTAGTAATGGGGTTTGCTTTTTTTTCTCCTTTTTTTTTTTAAAAAAGCACTAACTCTTCATTTTTAGAATCAATAGCTCGCCTGACTCACATGGACTATAGATCCTGCTTGAGGTTGGTTGAGCAGAATGTTTGCAAGTCTTTATCGGCACACTGATGGCTATTAAGGCTACATGAAATGGTTAATGTAACCCCTACTGGTCTTGTCCCTTCTCCTTGCACCTGCCTGTAGTCCTCAACTCTTATTCCTCATTTTCACAATCCTCCATTCACACAATCCTCCATTCACACATGCTTAGCCTGCTAATTTTCCTTTTATTTTATCAACATGGGACTTCTTCCCAAATCTAAGACTTTTTACATTAAATCACAGTCATCCTCACTATTTTTCACCCCCTCCTGAAGCCCAAATATATTCACACATGGGACACCCACTTTAGTAATAGGTGGAATGATAATAATTATCATCATCATGATTCATATTTATAAGGATTACTGACGACCTGATCCTATTTGAGCCTTATGTCGCTAGAATGAGTGTTATGGCAGTGTTAGGCCTTTTACGACTGTGGCAAAACACAACATGCCAGTCCACACAGCCTGGCCACCACCACAAGCAGCCAGGTCCATGCACCAGCAGATAGAGGATGTTCGCCTGTGCTGGTGAGTTTGCACAGGGGGTTGGAGGGAGGTGGGGAGGAGGAAGAATCAGGACGGGGAAGCGGGTGGTATCTGATATCCTAACCCCCTTCCCAGCCTCGATCCTCTGAACTGAGTCTATGGACTACACCAGCTATAGAGCTTGTGCAGGTCCGAGTAGACCCAGCAGCCCAGCACAGGCTTACCCTGGGGCAAGGGAACAAATGTTTCCTTACCCCAAGGAGGCCTCCAGGTGCCAAAACTCCCCTGCAGCATCCAACAGGCATCACATTGGCACTGCTGCATCGCCCTCGGGGAGTTGTGTTGGATTGGGCTTCCCAATAATGTATGTGAAACACTTTAGCCACTCATAAGGTATATATGCTTATTAGTAGTAGTCATTGTCATAGCAGCAGTAATCCAAACTCTTGCAAGATTGCCACTATAGAAGCAAAAATTCTAATTATCTCAAGAAATAGACTGTGGCAATCAATGAACCCTGTTTATTCTTTCACACTCTGAGAGCCTGTTTGGGAGAAGGGATTCAAATCTAGCCCTTTTAATCTCTGCTGCAGATTATGATTATACATGAAGGAACATTTGAACAATCAACTCCCCCACCAGCATTTTTCATTGGTACAATCCTAGGAGGGTTGTACTGCATGATACATCTGAGCATGTATTTTGGCTCTTATCTGTTCTTTGAATTGTGCTTGCTACTTTCTCATCCCACCCCAATTGTTGCCAGAGGCCATCCTAACTGCCTAAGTGCAAGGATGTAATTTATTTAGGCCTGGTGCCCTAACAATGTTAATAGCTTTAATTACCCAACTGTCTGCTTTGATTAAACATAAAAACCTTTTAATATAACTCGCCACTCCCTTTCAAGATACACACCAGTGAAAATATTATACTTCCTAAGCTAAGTCAACCCTACAGTAAACAGCATTCACCATTTATTCCTTAACATTTAAGTGAAACAATTACTGAGTACTATAACTTCAAATTACAAACATACAGAGTCATTTTAGATTACTTCCAGTCCTGTTAATGCAAGTGAGGTAAGGCAAATTCCTTAACGCACAATTTCAATTCACGTTTCAAGATAAACTGACATTATTCAAACATATTAAAATGTTGGGCATAATATTTGCTGATGTGGCAGGTAAGGGACAACCAAACTATTATTTGATCATTGCACATAACCCGCTCTCTTTCAAGGAGCCCCTAGCAGGTGACATATGGCTTCTGTGCGATTCCACACTTAGGCGGCTTAAGGATTAAACCTGCTTTCAACTGTAGAACTACATCATATACCTTCAGACCATTATCTGAAGCATCTCTTGGCCAACAATAATGCAAACTATCTGCCTTTTCCATGTGTTCTTGTTGGTCTGTGGTGGTCAGTCCAGTGAAATTTCTTGGTCCACTGGGGTGAGGTGTAACTTTTAACACCAAAAAACCTCAGTGAATTTGCTGTCACCAGGAAGGAAATTTTGCACCCCCAAATCTGGGGTAAAAATGAGGCACCCTTTCTCACCCCACTTCCCATCAGGGTAAGCCCCAAGAGTCCAGACCCCTTTCTTGGTCATTGGATTTCTCCTCTGACTTTAATCCAAGGCAGTTTACATGGGCAGGCTTTCTCAACCCCCCTAATGGTTTTTTTTACGATAAATGTTCAATCTTTCATGAAATGCATTCCAGATGGTATCCTTTGCAGTCTGGCCTCTCCCTGGCCGTCGCCTCTCCCACGCTCAACCGACGCAACTGGCAGCTCTTTATCTCTCTTCACAGAGGCTTTTTTTCACAGCTTTTTGTCAGTGGCGTGTCTCGAACTGGCCGTTCACCGATCTTCAGGCTTACGAGGCGGCAACTCTACCAACTGAGCCAGACCTCCTGCCTGACAGTTAGAGGAAAAAGGAATACGACAATTAACTAATGTGACTAACTAGAGACATTGCTCTGCCAAGAAAGATGCTCACTAAGATGCAATTTCCTCATTCACCTCCAGGGGGCCAGAGTGGCAGTTGGCCATGGACAGAGATAACCATTGTAATTCAAATGAGCTAGCTACTTTTATGGTGTTCCGATTGGTCCATCCATTATGGTTCTGATTGTCAATCCCAAAGCAGGAAACCTGGAGTCAGTCCTTTGGTCTTGACCAATCAGCAAGCAATTGGATGCCAAATTCAGCAGGTGCTAGCCATTGCTGGCCTTGACCCTTTGTTTACCTGGCTTTGTTTACCTGGCATTCCCAGTCCACATCTTTTTAAAAAAGTTTATTTATACAAAGTTTTTAACAAATACCATATAAATATTATGCAAAAAAGAAATTCCTTGTCCACATCTTAAGTCAAGTTGTCACTGAGGTCATGCAGGTGAAAAAGGTCATAATGGCAGAGATGAATACACTGACTCAGATTAGCCAGTACCATGTTACACACAGAGTTGGTTTCCCTAGTAGGGTGAAGGTTCCTTGTTACCACATGGTAAAAAATGTCCCCATTTTATTGGTCAAAAATATATGTTCCCATCTTTTACTGGATCAAAATACAAACTTCCCAACTAAAAGAGTCCTTACCATAGGATGATCCAAGATGATCAGATTAGAAAATATGTGTTTATGAATTCCCAATGATTCATAATTCCTGCCCTAAAACAGATGCTAGCTGAAAATGCCTCACTTGCAGTACATTTTGTATATTGATTGATTTATTCCATTTACAGTATAGTCGCACCCCCACCCCTTTCTGCCACAATCGAACTCAAGGTGCCATACATAGGATTCCCAGGGGGTGTCCCATCCAGACAATGAAGAAAGGTCACAGTTAAACATTCAGAACTGTGCATCAAATTTCAAATGTCAAAGGGGCGCAGGGCAGGGTTGATACCAAAGTTGATTCTTGATCCTAAAACTGGTTGGGGCCATGAAACTGATATTTGAATTTTGGCCTGTATGAAAACCATGAATACTGCACTGCTCCATCACTACTTTACTGCAACACAGCATTTTCTGCAAGATTTGTCAAAGTTTCACTACAAAATTGCGTAATGAGTTCTGAATTCTCAGAATGTTGACATTTTGGTAAAAATCTATCTCCATCCCTATCAGACACTGTTATTGTAACTGGGCAGCTAGAAGGCAATGATAATGGTCTGAAACAGAATGCTGGCAAACATTCTGGAAGATCTCATTGCAACAATTTGCAAGTGCAGGCAAGAGGATGACATTGAGAAAGCACTATAGAACATGTGTAAAGGGCAACATTTGGAAATCTCAGCTCTGGTGCCAGAGAGAGTACAATAAAATAGGAAGTCATTATAGCTTATGTAGCCTTTCAAGACCAGGCATAGAATTTCCACTTTCTCAGCTGCAGAAAAAGGGTGCAACAGACATTAGTCTCACAGCACAATCCTCACTAACTTAGCGCCGGCAGAGTGTGTGCTCCGTTTACGGCACCTGGAGAGTAAGCAGCGGAGGCCGGCACCACTCACTCCCCTGGCCGACACCACCGGTGCCAGACGACGTAGGTAGGACCTGCACCGCTCAGTGCAGGGGCGGGAAAGGGCAGGCCAGGATGGGAGCAGCGAGGGAGGGGGGCTCATGGGGGCAGGGATATTGGCAGCACACTCTGCCAATATTCTATGCCCCTTCCCAGCCTGGGTCGGCCTTACACGGCCTCCCCGGAAGCACACCATCTTCAGAGCTGACGTGCATCTTAAGAGGCCCATTGCGACCCGCATGGCTGACACCGGGGGAAGGGGACGAACATCCCCTTCCCCTGAGTAGAGCCCAGGCCACGCCGGTGCAGGTCGCAATGGGCCTAGGACACAGCAGCCAGCTGCGTAATGTTTTGCTGGATTGGGTTGCCCATGTCGCTCTATAGCCTTCCCAGGAGCTCTGCAGGCACAGCAACCATAGTCATCAGTATGTAAAAATGGCTCCAGTGACCTCGAGAACAGGGAGAGCCCTGACCCAGCAACCCAGGTGCAGTGCCTGGTGAGGGGTACAGTGTGGTATTTATGTCTCCCTCTCCAAGGCTGGATATGCTGAGCCTCTACTTAGGAGCCGGGAGGTGGAGGAGCGTGAAGTAACCACCGACTTCCACCTACCAGACTATTGGCAGTGGTGGCAGCTTTCCAGAGGTGAGTCTGAACCATTGTGCCTGCCATGCAATCAGGACTTAAAAGGGGGACGAAAGGAGGTGTTTTCTTTGGGTTTGATGGGTGTTTTTTTGTTTGTTTGTTTGTTTGTTTTTTGTAGCCAGTGTGGTCACTTCTGGCAGGTTTTGTTCAGGCCAGAGGGCAGGAGTAGGAATTTCGGTGCACACCCTGAGGTAAGCAGAAGTCAGTAATTGACAGCGCAATCCTGCCTATCTTCACGCCAGCAGAGTGAGCGCTCCACCGGTGTTGGGTATCGTAAAAGTGCCATAAAGCACTTTTCCGGCACCCACAAGAGTAAGCGGTGCTGGCGCAGAGGTGCTCACTCTGCCGTCCTCCAGACACCACATCGCTGGATGCAGGTAAGTGCTGCACCAGGCGGCGGGAGGCCATGTGAAGGGCAGGCCAGGATGGCAGAGGAGGGGACCATTGGCCAGGCCGGCCTGAGAGGTGGCGGGGATATCAGCACTGGGTTGTTCCAATAGCCAACGCCCCTTCCCAGGCTGGGTCAGCCTTACACGGCCTCCCTGGACGTGCGCCAGCTGACGTGCATCCGAGGAGGCCCATTGAGGCCTCCAGCACTTACACTGGGGGAAGGCGATGAATTTCCCCTTCCCATGAGGTGAACCCAGGCCGCGCCAGCGTGGCCCACATCCTGTGCATGATGCAGTGGCCCACCCTTTAGGCCGGTTGCCACAACTTGCACAGGATCAGGCTGTGAACCAGTACCAGTCTCTAGAGGCTGTCTGGCTCAGGGAGGTTGGCTGGTGATCCCTCTGGCTTGGATTGCAAAGTCAACCTCAAAGGCTTTCCAGCTTTCTGGAGACGGTGCAGTCCAGCTTCCTCAACTCTTCAGGGTTGGCATAGAGAAGCTCAGGCCATCAATTGATGGGCCACGGCAGTGAGTGAGGATGGGAACACATGAAAGGGAACTAGACAGACAGTTGCTGTCTCCTCTAGGTTAGATGCCCACACTAAAAGTGGGAGCAGTTCTTCACTTAAAAGTGGGGGTAGTTCGGTTGCTCAAGTATGTGCTTGGCTTTTCAATAAAGTAGCCCATATTCCAAAACTTGTCTCGTGTGTTGGGTGCACAGGCAATACCACTGTCAGTGTTCTCCCCCTTGCTCAATTTGTACATTTAATAAAAGCTGGGGGGACAGCGCAAGGGGAAAACATTAATGACCCCTCCCTGCATACTTCAGTCTCACTCTGCACCACATTACCCCACCTCTGCTGCTTTTGTGGAAAAAGCGATATCTGGTTTTTAGCCCATCTGATAATGGCAGGCTGGATATAATGTGTTATTGGGCCCTGCCTGCGTGAAAGCAAAGCAAGCAGAGTGAGGACAACTCACCCTTCTGTTGTGGGGGTGTAGACTTCAGCCACCCGTTCGTAACATCATCATGCCACAGCAGCATTGTTATACCAGCACAAAGATAGCCACAAGGACTGAAGATATGGATGCACCCTAAGCTCCTGGTACACTGCTGTTGTCCATCCTGCCCTCTCTCTCAGGCTACATCATTTCTACATTTTTACAGCCCGCCTACATCACTCCTCTAGCTGCTCCCAACCAGGCATGTAGGATCAACCATAATATATTCCATACACTCATTAAGAAAGCTGTTCAAAGCCACTCTCTGCTGCTCTGTTGAAATGAAGCAGCCTAGTTAGTACATGACACACATTGGCCATTTGAAGTGCAGCTTTTCATTTTCATTCCAGTAGACTGATTCCTAAGTATAAATACCTCACACTTTTATGTGTTCTGTTCTCTTGCAACATCTATTTGCTTTCAAGTGATAATTAATCATTTCCACAGCACATCTATTTGGGTGCCAATCCTGCAAGGAATGAGGTGTCTTGCTTAATGAATGTACTTTATGGGGATAGTCTATCAGAAATTTGTCCTGTGTAAGTCCCATTAGAATTAACCAGAGTTGCATTTTAATCTCTGTGAAATCAATAGGTCTACTCAAAAGGAGATAGAGTTAAGCACATATGTAAACTCCATAGGGCTGTGGCTGGACACAATCTATTTTTCTTGAAAATGAAACATGATCCATAGTGAAGCAGTTGTTCTAACTGATTTCCAGGCAGCAAAATTACATATTTTTCCCCAGCCACAAACAAATACTTGGAACACACAATTTTAATTACTGTGTGTAGTATACATTCTTATCCTTATTAGCACAGGAAATTGTGTGTTATTCATTTGCTAAATGGCTCCAACTGAGGCTAGGGCTTCGCACAGTGTAAAAACATTCTCTACAAATGTATCAATGTTGATTGACCAACACATACTCAGTCTGACCCACTGGACAACAGGTTGGATTTGAAGGTTGGGATCCAGAAGGGCATTCGCTCACATTCCAAGCGTATATCAAGTTTTCCTGTTTCCTGCTCCAAAAGCCTCTCTCAAACTGTTCTTTCAACTCCCCCAAGTTTAAAAGTAGGTTAAAGGGAAACTTAGGGGGGCGGGAGATGCCAGGTATGCACTAGCAGATTCCCTTTGAATGGATCTTGGGCCCAATCCCCAACAGCTTTCTCACCTTGGTGGAATTTGAAAAACAGTCTGCTGTGGGCAATGCTGGTGCCAGGTTGCTGGATGCTCTGGGCAAGCCATTGCAGTGGGCCCCAATGATGCCCCTCCTACCCACCCCTGACATGTTGGGTGCAACCATTACTACTGGTACTGAGGGTTCAGCGGTTGGCTCGGCCTGGTGATCCCCCTTTTGAACATGGACTTTCAACCATCACCTGACCAGGCTGACAAGTGATGTCACTGCTGGCAGGGGAGATCTTCTGCATGGGAAATTCCAGGGGGAAATGTGATGCACCTGCAACCCACTATTGGTCAACTGGTAGGCAGGTTCACTCTGAACTGACAGGGAACTCCCATCCATAGCTGCACTAGCTCAGCCAGTAAATAAAACGATAACACAACAAACACTCTCATAATTTGTTTTCTTTCTTCAGAACAGTCTGGGCTCTGAGCACACACATGCACACGCGCGCGCACGCACGCACGCACGTACACACACCAGCCTTAAAGAAATGACTGGATGGGCAACGAACAGGCAACAGAAGCACAGCAATCCCAAAGCACCCCATCTCCTCATCACTGGCCCATCAATGAGGCAGACTGAATTAACTGCTTTGAATTGTGGACTGGAAGAGGCAGAAAATTGGTGGGAGGGTGGCCCACAACCTGCTCCCCCAACCTGCTGCCTGTTTCTCCTAGTTGCTGCCCTACTCTGTTCTCACTTCCTGTTCTTATAGAGCAAGTGAGGGGGGGGGCTTTCCTTCTTCTCTTGCGCTGGCAGCGGAGCAGGAGGAGAAGCTAAGGGTGGCCACTGCGATCCTGTTCCCAATCGCTCTCCAGCAATTGGGAAGAGGATCACCTCCTCCCTCCACCTCCTCTGTGTCTTCTCTGGCTGGGCAGTGAGAATGTTGGGAGCAGAACTCCCAAGATAATCTCCACTCAGCCAGTTGTGATGATGCAGTGGGCAAAGGACTAGGTGGTGGAGGCAGTGACAATGACGCACAGCATACTCCCCAAAAAGGGGGAGGGACAGAGTTTGGGCACCTCTTTGGCTACAGCCAGGTCTGCACCTCACCTCTACTACCTCCTTGTTCCCACCCAGGCACTTCTTCAAAACACACAGACTGGATGAAGCAGGCTAGGAACAGACTCCTCTTCCACTCGCAACATGCTCTGGCCACCCAACTATTTCTTCAAACAAACAAGCTGGCTCTGCCAAGTGGCCAAATGGACAAGGAGGCACAACCATCCTGTTTTGATCCCTCTCCTAGAACAGGACAGAGCACCATGTCCCCCTGTTGCTTTTTTTTGCCAGCAGTGCATGACTGGGGTGGAGTGTTGCTGCCTCTGGATGAGCAAGAAGAGGATCAGAGCACAGAGTGAAGTGGCTGGGTGGGCAGCAGGGCAGGGGAAGTGGTGGGCAGACACAGGATACAGGGCGTCCTTTGTCAGTTCAGCACCTTCTCCAGGTTCATTCAAAGCAGACACTTCACTCTCTCAGGGACGCCCCACATGTAACCAACCATCACGCAGATTCCCCCTGAGCTCATTCTGCAATGTCCTCCGTGCCTTAAAAGGCCAAAAGGTAATCAAACACACTGCAAGATGTACTTGAGACCTGGGGAAGGAAATATCAAGTGAATTTTTGCAGGGATAAAAATATTGATCCAAGAATAGACAAAGTAGGACCAAATACTTCATATCTCCAATGGTATGTCCACATCCTTAACCATAGCACTATATTCCTTCCCTTAACAGGTATGACCCTTTATTTTTAGCTTCTCTGCAATTATATAAAACAGCATTTTGAAACTCCCTTAGCACTTCACTGCTCAAGAGGAGGAAAGTCATTCAAATCAAATAGCACGCTGCCCTTTGAAATGCGCTTAGTTGGCAGGCCTCATTTAAAGCTTGCCATTGTGTGTATTAAGCGCACAGTGCATTAACTCTCCTATGCCAATGTGTTTGCCACCATATTTGTCTCAAAGGGCGTAGAGAGTATCCAGTATCTTGCTGGCTGAGGCTAAGCGTGTGGCATGTCATGGCAGATGACAACATAGTATTAGCAAGTCCTTTATGGGCACTCAGGCACTTATCTAAAATATCCTTAGATCCTTATTTTACAAAAGCACTTCTAAACTGTAGTATGTGTCTATGTGTACGCAATCCCTTTGAGTGCTTCCAGTTCTGCATCCAAAGTGCCATAGGAAACCATTTCAGGAGTGAGCAACTTGCCTGATGGACATCAGCCAGCATATTTTCTGGGGCTACAGCTAGAATAAGGAAGAGGATGTAAAAACCTTTCATCTCCTGTGCTTCTCTCGAGATGTTTATGATGAGAAAGGAATGATTGGCCAGAAAAACCATGCAACCCTTCAGAAGAAACATTTTGACGGACAGCTCATATTTCTGTTGTTTGTATTAGAATCTCTCCCAGATGAATACCCCAGTCAGGATCAGCAGTGCTGGCTGGTGGCCCCAATAGTATTGAGGCACAAAGCATGTGGAAACGATTCATCAGAAAATGCCTGAAAAAGTCACCCCAGAATGGCAAAAGTGTTGTGTGCTCTGCTCCTTCATTTTAAGACAAAGTGATGGTTCAACTTGCACAATTTATTTATTTATTTTATTTATTTACAATATTTCTATCCCGCCTTTCTCCCCAAAGGGACCCAAGGTGGCTTACACAAAAATAAAATACAAAAATACAAAAAATACAAATAGATAATTACTTTTTAAACAGCAAAAAAAAGTTAATAAAAACATCTAAAAATTGATTAAAAATTACATTTAAAACAAGATCATAAAAACAGCAGCACCCCACCCGTACCTGCAAGATGTTAAAAAGGCAAAGGCTCAGAAGGCTTCTTTGAACAAGAAGGTTTTTAGGCCTCGCCGGAAAGTGTCCAAGGAGGGAGCAGTTCGTAAGTCAAAGGGGAGGGAATTCCATAAGGTTGGTGCCACTACTGAGAAGGCCCTATTTCTGGCCGCCGCCCCTCGCACCTCCCTGGGCGACGGCACCCGCAAAAGGGCCTTCTCTGATGATCTAAGGAGACGGGCCGGACTATATAGAAGTAGGCGGTCTCTCAAATATCCTGGCCCCAAGCCGTATAGGGCTTTAAAGGTCAAAACCAGCACTTTGAATTGGGCCCGGAAACGAATCGGCAGCCAGTGCAGCTGTCGGAGGAGTGGCCCGACAGAGTCGAACCGCCTACCTCCAGTGACCACGCGGGCCGCTGCATTCTGCACTAATTGCAGTTTCCGAACCGTCTTCAAGGGCAGCCCCATGTAGAGCGCGTTACAATAATCTAGTCGCGACTCGTAAAGCACTAGTTTGGATTATTGTCCAAACAATTGGACCTGTATGGTTTCACAATATGATGGTTACAAGGCACCAGTCACACTATGACTTTCTGGGATTGTTCACAGATTTAATGTCCACAGAAACAGCACCAATCAGTCAAATAGGCATAAGGAATGTCCAGGATTTAAGTATTTTGCTTCATCAAATGGCTCGATATTTTAACCATTTCCATCTGAAGCCTGGCCACAAGTCAACAGTGACATTGGGAGCTGGACTACATTACTAGGATTTATCTGCTGTCAGTTTTTGAGGCAAGACAATTGTGAGCAGGAGTAGCATCCTTGTTATGAGTGTATGCTGCAAGTTAGGAAAACCCCGGTTCAATAGACGGCCTTAGGTAACCCACCATCTCTCAATCATCATTGGTAATATCAAGATAATTACAATGATCTACCTTGCAAAGTTGTTTTATGGATCACTGTGTACAGTCAATTCTCGCCATACCCACAAGCACCATATCTCGCATATCCACAAGCAGCAGAAGTGAGACCACCTTGTCCCATTTGCAAGGTGTGTCTCACTTTCCACGATCTCTGCTGCCTAAGGAAGCCTGCAGAGACTTTCCTTAGGCAGCAGAGACATTCAAAACAGCACCTGATCAGTCCATGATCAGCAGGGACCCTCTGGAGGCAGCAGGTAAGGCACCCTCCAACCCCCTGCACAGAACCCCATTAATCCTATAGGATCTATGGTTCAGTATCTGTAAATTCGCGACCCGTGGGGGTTTCTAGGAACCTAACCCCTGTGGGTAGAGTGACTTGACTGTATGCGAAGCACTCTCAGTACTCGTAAAGCACTAAAGATCTTGATGATGGTAGAATGGGCATAAACAAGGAAGTGCATCTGAGTCCCAGGCAATGAAGAATGAAGTCTAAGGGTGGAGTCCAGCAGGCCTGGTGGAGATTTAACTAGAAGTGCAGTTTAGTTGGCAGTAGACTATCAGTGGAATATTCACAACTGGGGCTGCCTTGACTCAGGATGTTTATAAGACTCTCAGGCAACCAGAAGATTAATCTGGGAGTCAATTAGTGCCTGACAAAATCATAAAAGCACATGAGAGTTTCTAGCAGAATGGCTGAGACTGATACCTTTAGAAGCAAAGACGTGTGTGTGTGGGGGGGGAGTTAGGTAGGGTGGGAACGAAGTACTCTGTCACCTCACAATTTCACAAAATAATTGATTAAATATTTGGTTTGTAAAATGGCAACTGAGCTAGGGCAGGCCCATCCATGAGGCCAACTGAAGCAGTCGCCTCAGGCAGCAGTTTTTTTGGGGGGGGCTCATCTCTGTCTACTTGCCTCCACTGCGCCTCCTTTCACTCCCTGAATTGGAAAAGGAAAAGGGGGACAGAGAGGAAGAGGAAATGTGGAGTGGAAGAGAGTACTGATCAAGAACACTGGAGAGTAGGAGGAGCAGAGGCTGGCACATCATTGGGTAAAGAGAGGCAGGATTTGGCATACCGCCTCAGGGGGTCTTTGGCCAGCCCCTGTACTGAGCGGTCATTTTTGCAACACTACTGCCATGACAAGATCACCATGTCATATTTATAGTCGTCCCTTGTCTTACACGAGGGTTAGATTCCAGAGTCAGCACGTAAAGCAAAAATCACATACAGCCACCCAGTCCTCACTTAACTATTGAAACACAAAACCAAAAAAAGAAAGGGGGGAAATTTGGGGAAAGAACTTAATCGTGCAGAATATAATGTCCATGATCTCGATATTAAATAGAAATGCAAGTCATCATTAGGAAAGTATCAGCAGAATCCTATGCATGTCTACTCAGAAGTAAGCCCCATTGTGTCCAACAAGGCTTACTCCAATGAACGTGTGTATAGGATGGTAGCCTTTGGCTCTTAATTTAACAAAAATGGAGCTCACTTTTCATCTGTCTCTTGTGGCCTGATCCTATTTGGGCCTTACACCGCTGGAGTGAGTGTTCTGGTGACGTAAGCATGGGCGTCGACAGGGGGAAGTGCGGGGGGCGGGCCGCCGGGGGGTGTCGCACGCATAGGGGTGACGCGCGCATAGGGGTGACGCGCGACCCCCCACTTACAGTTTGGCGGTGGATCTGGGCCCGCCCGCCCTCCCCTGTGTCCGTTTGGCTCCAAAATGAGCTGAAAACAGAGCGGGGAGGGTGCTCTGCTCCTGCGCATGACGTCACGCGCGGGGGCGGAGCCTATCCCTTAAAGGCGACGTGCGCCCCCGCTCTGCGGTGTTGGGCGTCCTAGCGACGCGACTGGACGTAAGGCACTTTCTGACTGTTGTAAAACGCAACATGCCAGTGCATGTGACCTAGCCACTGCCGCAAGTGGCAAGCAGCCAGCACCACACGCCAGTTGCCAGAGGACGCCTGCCAGTGCTGGTAAAATAGCGTAGGAGTTTGGAGGGAGGAGGCAGTGGACAAAACAGGGCAGGGAGGGGGAAGAACAGGGTGGCAATGGGGGCAGGGAGGAGGGTGGATCGGGAGCAGGAAGGGGGCGGTGTCGGCAGCAGTGGCCGTCCACGTGGACTTGTGTCAGCGATATAGCTGGCACAGGTCTGAGTAGACCCAGCAGGCCAGCAAGGGCTTACCCCGAGGAGGCATCCAGAGAATGAAACTCCCCAGCAGGATGCAGCAGGTGGCACGTGGAATTGGATTGGGCTGTTAGGCTGCAATCTTATGCACATTTACCTGGGAGCAAGCTCCGTAGAGCACAGTGAAACTTACTTATGAGTAAACAGGCGTAGGATTGCACTGTCACAGAATGATTTCAGGGAGTCCACATGAGTTTTTTAAAAACAGACGTCACTCTTCCAGAAAATTAGAATGTTATATAATAAATGTGATCTACATGAAAGTATGTCCAAAGTTATGAATTCAGGGTTGGTACCCCAAACCAACAACCATACATTGGGCAGTAAAATATTGTTTTCATTAGTAATAACCAATGCTTATGAAACTATGTGTGAACTTCTGAGTTTTAAAAAAAACTCAAGTTGGGTGATCTAAAAAAATTAGAGGAGGAAAAAATATTTTTTTCTGGGAGATGGCATAGTAATAAGCCCTGAACTCTATTAGCCCAGGGGCTTTTGGCCCAATCCTAACCAGCAGTTGCACCAGGATGTACATGCTCCACCAGCACATGCTGTCACAAAAGCACCGTAAAGCGCTTTGTGACAGTGCGCCTTATAGCAGCACCAGCGGGAAGTCTCCGGCCTTCCTGCTGGCGCTGGTGGCCGGATCGATGCCCACCTGAGCAGGTAAGTCCCCCCCCCCCAGACAGTGCAGGTGGGTGAGAAGCAGAAATCAATCCATACCTGGAGTTTGGGGCAAACAGGGAGTACCAAGAATAGGAGCAGGAGCTGGTGATGGAAGCTACACAGCTGTTTTGGCCTCTCAAAGCTGTCATAACTGGATAAAGAATGATGCCATGCTTTGCTTGAGATTTGTGGCAGTAGCAAAGGTCAGGAGGAGATGGGGCAGTTGGAGTGGAGCTGCATGGCTTCACCCCTCACTGTGGTTTTGAAGCACTTTTGGATGGGCTGCCTGAGAATTGTTTGAGAATTGCTATATAAGTCAGCTTCACAGTATCAAAAGGAGAAATACATAAATGCATGAATCACTGGTATATACTGTATTGTGCATGGAAATTACCACATAATATTTAATCATGCTTTTATAAATAAAAGCACTCCTGCTGACTTGTGACGTATTTGCTTGCCAGCATCTGAAACGTTGCTTACCTCAACTGTTTAAATATATGCCCTTTATGAACAGTGGGTCTCTATTTCAGGAATCAGCCAAGCCAAGCATTTGCAGGTTTTCAGGCTCAACCCATTTCTGCTTACAGTGAGACCAACTATGGGCTGGGATGACACCTGCCCCTTGTATTAGCTGCAGTTGACTTGTGTGAGTTCAACAGAGAGAGAGAGAGAGAGAGAGAGAGAGAGAGCAGCGAGTGGCCTCACGGGGACCAAGTAGCTCACGGGGACAAAGTGGCAAGATAAAAAAGACACAGCGAGTTAAGCAGCTGGGCGAGTTCAGCAGCAGGGCGAGGAAGCCAGGCCCCACACACTGCCTGGCACGTCCCTTGAAGAGAGGAGAGCTCCAGCAACATTAAGGTACCCAAACTTTGATAAATCCATAACTTACACTCAAAAGCTATGCAGTCAGACAGCCAGCAGAGGGGTGGGGGCTATCCAGTGTTTTGCACTGAGTGTCTCATGTATGACTATCTGCCTCTTGGGCACAAGTCATGGGTGTGTGCTCGGTGCAAAGAGCTCCAGGCTCTCAGGGAACGGGTTCGCTCCCTTGAAGCCACGGTTGCTGACCTGGAGAAGCAGAGACAGGTAGAGAGGAACCAGGGTGAGACTTCTAGGGACGTGGAGGCATCGTCCTACCCTCAGTTGGCCAGCGCCTCAGCTGCCAGGAAAGGGAGTCTCAGGGCTGGAGGACATTGCTCTGGAAAAGAGGGAAACAATCCCACAGTGGGGACCCCTTCTTCAGGTGATGGGCCCGTATCCAGTCGCACTATGGATACTCCTCTGGGGAGGGGGGGAAGGGGGCTTCTTGTTGTGGGTGACTCTATAGTCAGGAACATAGAAAGGGGGGTCTGTGACGGATGTGAGGACCGCATGGTGACTTGCCTACCTGGTGCGAAGGTTGCGGACATCACCTCTCGTCTAGATAGGCTGGTAGAGAGTGCTGGGGAGGAGGTAGCGGTTGTGGTGCATGTTGGCACCAACGACGTGGGGAAATGTAGCCGGGCGGTCCTGGAGGCCAAATTTAGGTTGCTAGGTAGGAAGCTCAAATCCAGGACCCCAAAGGTAGCGTTCTCAGAAGTGCTACCTGTTCCACGCGCAGGGCCAGCTAGGCAGGCGGAGCTCAGGGGTCTCAATGCGTGGATGAGACACTGGTGTCAGGAGGAGGGGTTTAAGTTTGTTAGGCACTGGGGAACGTTTTGGGACAAGCCAGGCCTGTACAAGAGGGACGGGCTTCACTTGAACCATAACGGAACCAGACTGCTGGCGCGTAACATTAAGAAGGTGGCAGAGCAGCTTTTAAACTGACTCCTGGGGGAAAGCCAACAGGAGCCGAGGGGCATCCGGTTCGGGACTCCTCATCCCTCGGGAATGAGGGTGCAGAGGATGGGGAACAGTCAAGTAATAACAGAGTAAGAATTGGGAGTGGTAGCGTGATGGGACATGACAGCCAGTCTAGCAAGACAGAAGGCTGCAGGAATAAAGGGGCAAACATGCAGCCCTTCTTGGGGGACCAGGTATATAAGTGCTTTTATGCAAATGCCCGAAGTCTTCGGGCAAAGATGGGAGAACTGGAATGTTTGGTGGCTAGGGAAAACATTGACATAGTAGGTATAACAGAAACCTGGTGGAATGCGGAGAACCAGTGGGATACTGCAATTCCAGGATATAAACTCTATAGGAGGGACAGAGAGGGGCGTGTTGGAGGTGGGGTGGCCATCTATGTCAAAGAGGGGGTAGAATCCACCAGAGTAGAGCTGGAGGGGGGCTCTGACTCCTCCGTAGAATCACTGTGGGTTAGATTACCAGGCTCAAAGAGTGATGTAATAGTAGGGGCATGCTACCGTCCTCCAGATCAAAAACCTGAAGGGGATCTTGAAATGAGGAAGCAAATCAGGGAGGTGTCAACGAGAGACAGGGTTGTAGTCATGGGGGACTTCAATTATCCTCACATCGACTGGGTCAATTCATGCTCAGGTCATGAAAGAGAGACTGGATTTCTGGATATGTTAAATGACTGTGCCTTAGAGCAGCTTGTCACGGAACCGACCAGAGGACAGGTGACTCTGGACTTGATATTGTGTGGCACTCAAGATCTGGTCAGGGAGGTAAATGTTACCGAACCGTTGGGGAACAGTGACCATGCTGCGATCTGTTTCGCCATGCATGTCGGAGGGAGAGTGCCGAGTAAATCTGACACAAAAACCCTTGACTTCCGAAGGGCAGACTTCCCCAAAATGAGAAGACTAGTTAAGAAAAAGCTGAAAGGGAAGGTAAAAAGAGTCCAATCGCTCCAGAGTGCATGGAGGCTGTTTAAAACAACAGTCATAGAGGCCCAGCGGGAGTGTATCCCACAAAGGAGGAAGGGCTCGACCAAGTCCAGGAGGATGCCGGCATGGCTAACAAGCACAGTTAAGGAGGCTATAAAAGGCAAGGAAGCTTCCTTCCGTAAATGGAAGTCTAGCCCTAATGAGGAAAATAAACAGGAGCACAAACTGTGGCAAAAGAAATGTAAAAAGATGATACGGGAGGCCAAGCAAGACTTTGAGGAACGTATGGCAGGCAACATAAAAGGGAATAATAAAAGCTTCTTCAAATATGTTAGAAGCAGGAAACCTGCCAGGGAAACGGTGGGTCCGCTGGATGGTGAGGGAGAGAAAGGGGTGATAAAAGGGGACTTGGAGACTGCAGAGAAATTAAATGAGTTCTTTGCATCTGTCTTCACGGCAGAAGACCTCGGGCAAATACCGCTGCCGGAACGGTCTTCCCTGACTAAAGAATTAAGTCAAATAGAGGTTAAAAGAGAAGACGTCTCAGACTTAATTGACAAAATAAAGATCAATAAATCACCAGGCCCGGATGGCATTCACCCAAGAGTTCTGAAGGAACTCAAGAATGAAGTTGCTGACCTCTTGACCCAAATATGCAACTTGTCCCTTAAAACGGCCACTGTGCCAGAGGATTGGAGGATAGCTAATGTCACGCCAATCTTTAAAAAAGGAAGGAGGGGAGACCCGGGAAACTACAGGCCGGTCAGCTTAACATCTGTTCCAGGGAAGATGGTGGAAAGTCTCATTAAGGATAAAATCTTAAAATACATAGAAGAACAAGCTCTGCTGAGGGAGAGTCAGCATGGCTTCTGCAAGGGGAAGTCTTGCCTCACAAACCTGTTAGAATTTTTTGAAAAGGTCAACAGGCATGTGGATGCGAGCGAACCCGTGGATATTATATATCTGGATTTTCAGAAGGCGTTTGACACGGTCCCTCATGAAAGGCTCCTGAGAAAACTCCACAGTCAGGGAATAAGAGGGCAGGTCCTCTTGTGGATTAGGAACTGGTTGAAGACCAGGAAACAGCGAGTGGGAGTCAATGGGCAATTTTCACAATGGCGAGAGGTGAAAAGCGGTGTGCCCCAAGGATCGGTCTTGGGACCGGTGCTTTTCAACTTATTCATAAATGACCTGGAGTCGGGGATAGGCAGTGAGGTGGCCAAGTTTGCGGATGACACTAAACTTTTCCGGGTGGTAAAGACCAGCAGGGATTGTGAAGAGCTCCAGAAGGATCTCTCCAAACTGGGAGAATGGGCAGCAAAATGGCAGATGCGCTTCAATGTCAGTAAGTGCAAAGTGATGCACATTGGGGCAAGAAACCAAAATTTCACATATACGCTAATGGGTTCTGAGTTGTCTGTGACGGATCAAGAGAGAGATCTTGGGGTGCTGGTGGACAGGTCGATGAAAGTGTCGACCCAGTGTGCGGCGGCTGTGAAGAAGGCCAATTCCATGCTCGGGATCATTAAAAAGGGGATTGAGAATAAAACGGCCAATATCATTATGCCTTTGTACAAATCGATGGTAAGGCCACATCTGGAGTATTGTGTCCAGTTCTGGTCACCATACCTCAAAAAGGATATAGTTGAATTGGAAAAGGTGCAGAAAAGAGCAACCAGAATGATTTGTGGGCTGGAGCACCTCCCTTACGAGGAAAGGCTACAGCGTCTGGGGCTTTTCAGCCTAGAAAAAAGGCGCCTGAGGGGGGACATGATTGAGACTTATAAAATTATGCATGGGATGGAGAGAGTGGATAGAGGGAAATTCTTCTCCCTCTCACACAACACCAGAACTAGGGGACACGCACTAAAATTGAGTGGAGGGAGAGTTAGAACAGACAAAAGAAAATATTTCTTTACCCAGCGTGTGATTCATCTGTGGAACTCCTTGCCACAGGATGTGGTGATGGCACCTGGCCTAGATGCCTTTAAAAGGGGTTTGGACAAATTCATGGAGGAAAAGACCATCACAGGTTACAAGCCATAAGCAACCTCCTGGTTTTTTAGAAGTGGGTTTTCTCTGTGCCAGGTGCAAGGGAGTGGCGACTGGACACAGGTATCTTGTTGTCTCGTGTGCTCCCTGAGGCATCTGGTGGGGCCACTGTGTGACACAGGAAGCTGGACTAGATGGGCTTTTGGCCTGATCCAGCAGGGCTCTTCTTATGTTCTTATGTTCTTATGTAGAGAGAGAGAGAGAGAGAGAGAGAGAGAGAGAGAGAGAGAGAGAGAGAGAGAGAGAGAGAGAGAGAGAGAGCAGTTTAAATAGTGCAGGTATTGCCATTCCAATTACTTGCCATTCCAATTACTAAGTACATGCCTCGGTGTGAGCCTGGGATTGAAGAATGAAGCTGCTGATCCCTCAGTTCCTTCCTGCTTCTTGTAACTTTTAAAGAGTGGATAGAGGGAAATTCTACTCCCTCTCGCACAACACCAGAACCAGGGGACATGCACTAAAATTGAGTGGAGGGAGAGTTAGAACGGATAAAAGAAAATATTTCTTTACCCAGCATGTAATTCTTCTGTGGAACTCCATGCCACAGGATGTGGTGATGGCACCTGGCCTTGATGCCTTTAAAAGAGGTTTGGATAGATTCATGGAGGAAAAGACCATCACAGGTTACAAGCCATAAGCAACCTCCTGGTTTTAGAAGTAGGTTTTCTCTGTGCCAGGTGCAGGGGAGTGGCAGCAGGAAACAGGTTATCTTGTTGGCTGTGTGCTCCCTGAGGCATCTGGTGGGACCACTGTGTGATACAGGAAGCTGGACTAGATGGGCCTTTGGCCTGATCCAGTAGGGCTCTTCTTATGTTCTTAGATAGTACACGTTTTCTGGATGTCCAGGATTTTCGAGGTAATTTTGAGTATACAGTACATCAAGTCCTCACTTAAAGTTATTGATAGGTTCTTGGAAACTGCAACTTTAAGTGAAATGACTTATAATGAAATCAATTTTACTGTAGGCTAATTGATATACATAAACAAGAATTTATGGCATATTTCTGCTCACAAAAACATCACCAAATTTCTAAATAAAGACCCAAATGTAAACACTTCTAATATTAAACATTGAAATAAATGTGAGCCTTCCAGGCCAGAGAAAATCCACACAGACATGGGGAGAACGTTCAAAGTCCACACAGACAGTAGCTCCATCTAGGATTTTTTTTTCTCAACAACTTTAAAGCAAAACGACTTATAACGAAATGACTTTAAGGTTGGTCCCATGTTGTAACCCAAGGATCTTGTTTTCCTTGTAAAATCTGTTAATACACCAAAATAACAAGTAACAACCACACAACGTTCTCCTAGGTTTAAGAAACTCAATCTTATTGGGTTTCAGAAATATCTGAGACAAAATTATTTATTGACCATGTGCCAATAAGTAATATTGTCACAGATATTTAGTGAAACGCTGATTAATAATTATGCTGAAACCTGACCATACATGAGTTTGCAGCATGGTGGTATATAGCCATGGAGGAAGGTGTGGGAACTGACATTGTATTATATGCAAAAAACGTTAATAAAATATAAACTGGAAAAAGTTTTTGACTCAGACACCCTAAAAGTATCTGAGATTTAAATATCCAGTACTTTTATTGTACTGTTGTTGTAGTCATAGGGGACTTCAATTATCCTCACATCGACTGGGTCAATTCATGCTCTGGTCATGAAAGAGAGACTGGATTTCTGGACATGCTTAATGACTGTGCTTTAGAACAGCTAGTCATGGAGCCAACCAGAGGACAGGTGACTCTGGATTTGATATTGTGTGGCACTCAAGATCTGGTCAGGGAGGTAAATGTTACAGAACCGTTGGGGAACAGTGACCATGCTGCGATGTCGGGGGGAGAGTGCCGAGCAAATCTGACACAAAAACCCTTGACTTCCGAAGGGCAGACTTCCCCAAAATGAGGAGACTAATAAAAAAAAAGCTGAAAGGGAAGGTAAAAAGAGTCCAATCGCTCCAGAGTGCATGGAGGCTGTTTAAAACAACAGTAATAAAGGCCCAGCAGGAGTGTATCCCACAAAGGAGGAAGGGCTCAATTAAGTCCAGGAGGGTGCCGGCATGGCTAACAAGCACAGTTAAGGAGGCTATAAAAGGCAAGGAAGCTTCCTTCCATAAATGGAAGTCTTGCCCAAAAGAGGAAAATAAACAGGAGCACAAACTGTGGCAAAAGAAATGTAAATAGATGATACAAGAGGCCAAGAAAGACTATGAGGAACATATGGCAGGCAACATTAAAGGGAATAATAAAAGCTTCTTCAGATATATATTTTTGTAGATTTTCACGACGCGACCATATCCTTGAATTAAAAATCCGCATATTGCCGGGAAACTCCGTCGTTATGGATATAAAAATTTATTTCAAAAAATAAATTTCACAGGTGTTAAAACATACTTGACGTTTCGCACACGTAACATTCGTGGCATCATCAGAAATCCCCTATAGTGTTCCTAAGACAGCTTAAAAAGGTAGTGCAGGATAAAACAGGAAGTGGGCACTCCCTATCTGACAAGAGAAACAATCAGTAACAGCTGATTGTAACCTCCAATCAGAGAAGGTGAAGCCACTCAAGACCAAACATCAAAAAATAACACTATAAATGCCAGTACCATTTAAAACTCACTTCTGATTGAAGTACAAAACACATGAAAGCATAACTAACATCCAACTTAACAAAAGCAAAATAGAAAGCTGTCAAATAAAGAGGGAAACAGGAGGGAAACAGCATTAAAATAAAGAGTTAAAAAGATTAATTAAGAGAACAGCAGCAACAGCAACCAGAAAGCCACCACTAATACTAAAACAACATTAATCCCAGGAATTGAGACTTAAAATAAGAAAAGTAAACATTGTTCTAACCTGATTGTAAAGCTTCATACAGTTAACTAGTTGTTTTATTGTACTTAATAGCAATTGTTGTAAAGGACATATGTCCTATTGTCATGATTGCTGTCACCTATTATTTGTTATTTGAAGCTTTTTTAACACCGGTAACCAACTATCACTGACTTTTAATGATTCTTCCTTTTTATTTACTGAATTTGTATGTTTATAAATTTCTATTGACTCTCTATGAAGTCTGGGTAGATATTGATCTGTTTTAACTAATAGTCTAGATTGATCGAATTCAATGTTATGATTGTGATTAATCGCATGTTCAGCTAACGTCGATTTCTCTTTTTGGCCCAGCCTAAAATATCTCTCATGTTCTTTAAGTCTGGTATTAAGACTTCTCTTTGTTGTACCTATATAACATTTCCCACATAAACATGGTATTTTATAAACCCCAGAGTATGTCCAAGGGTGCAACGGGTCTTTTGGATTCCTTAGGAAACTTCCTATTTTTGTAGTGGGGGTAAAATTAGTCTTAATGTCAAATCTCCCCAGAACTCTACCTATTTTTTCAGTTGTTCCTTTAATATATGGTAGATTCACTTGCCCTCTTTCTACTAAGGTCTCCTTATTTAATTTCTTTCTATGTCTATTTTTGTCTATTTTATCTATTTCATTCTGACTATAGCCATTGGCTTGCAACACTTGGCCTACAAATTTTTTCTCTTTCTCAATTTCTTATTTTTCACTAATATTCTCTGCCCTATGTAATAAAGTATTAATCAAACTGTGTTTTTGTTTGGGGTGATGATTTGAGCTTTTGTGTAGATCAGAGGCGTCGCTCCGGTAGGGGCGGGGCTGTAAGTATCGCTGCGGTTACAGTCGCTTTACCGAGTGAGGAGGAGGCAGCCCCGCCCCCTCACTGTCCGAGCCATTCGCCTACGGAGAAAGCAGCAGGCAGGGTCTCTTGCCTGCTACTTTCTCCGCAGGGGACTGGCTCGGACAGTGAGGGGGCGGGGCTGCCTCCTCCTCGCTCGGTAAAGCGACTGTAACCGCAGCGATACTTACAGCCCCGCCCCTACCGGAGCGACGCTTCTGGTGTAGATACCTATTAGTGTGTGTGGGTTTGCGGTATACCTGATGACCTAGACTTCCATCTTCTCTCCTGGTTAGTAAGACATCTAAAAAGGTAATTTCCCATCTTTTTCTTTCTCAATTGTGAATTGTATCAAGTGATGCTGTTCATTTAAGAATTTTAAAAATAATTCTAGTTCTGACTCCCCATGATCCCAAATAGCAAAAACGTCATCTACATATCTTATCCACATAATTGGTTTAAAATTAGTCTTTTTTAAAACCTCAGTTTCAAAATGTGCCATAAAAGGTTAGCTAAAACTGGACTCAATGGATTACCCATTGGTACTCCATTAGATTGCTCATAAAATTCATTGTTCCATTTAAAATATGTTGTGGATACGCAATGTTTTATTAGTCCTGCTAGATCTGTAGGCAACAATTTATCAATAATCTCTAATGTTTCCTTAAGTGGTACATTAGTAAACAAGGATACTACGTCGAAACTAACCATTTGTGCTGTGTTTGACAATTTAACATCCTTAATTAATTCTATAAAATGCACTGAATTTTTAATGAAGGACTCTGGGCATTCTACTTTTTGTTGAAGTTGGTTTACTAGAAATTTAGACAACCTATATGTTGGGGAATTTATTGAACTAACTATGGGTCTTAAAGGGACCCCTGCTCTCTTGTCAGATAGGGAGTGCCCACTTCCTGTTTTATCCTGCACTACCTTTTTAAGCTGTCTTAGGAACACTATAGGGGATTTCTGATGATGCCACGAATGTTACGTGTGCGAAACATCAAGTATGTTTTAACACCTGTGAAATTTATTTTTTCAAATAAATTATTATATCCATAACGGCGGAGTTTCCCGGCAATATGCGGATTTTTAATTCAAGGATTCTTCAGATATGTTAGAAGCAGGAAACCTGCCAGGGAAATGGTTGGTCTGCTGGACGGTGAGGGAGAGAAAGGGGCGATAAAAGGGGACTTGGAGACTGCAGAGAAATTAAACAAATACTTTGCGTCTGTCTTCACGACAGAAGACCTCGGACAAATACCGCTGCCTGAACAGCCTCCCCTGACTAAAGAATTACCGTAAGTCAAATAGAGGTTAAAAGAGAAGATGTTTCAGACTTAATTGACAAATTAAAGATCAATAAATCACCAGGCCTGGCTGGCATCCACCCAAGAGTTCTGAAGGAACTCAAGAATGAAGTTGCTGACCTCTTGACCCAAATATGCAACTTGTCCCTTAAAACGGGCACTGTGCCAGACGATTGGAGGATAGCTAATGTCACGCCAATCTTTAAAAAAGGAAGGAGGGGGGACCCGGGAAATTATAGGCTGGTCAGCCTAACATCTGTTCCAGGGAAGATGGTGGAAAGTCTCATTAAAGATAAAATCTTAAAACACATAGAAGAACAGGCTTTGCTGAGGGAGAGTCAGCATGGCTTCTGCAAGGGGAAGTCTTGCCTCACAAACCTTTTAGATTTTTTTGAAAAGGTCAACCGGCATGTGGATGCACGCTAACCCATGGATATTATATTTCTGGATTTTCAGAAGGCGTTTGACACGGTCCCTCATGAAAGGCTCCTGAGAAAACTCCACTGTCAGGGAATAAAAGGGCAGGTCCTCTTGAGGATTAGGAACTGGTTGAAGACCAGGAAACAGCGAGTGGGAGTCAATGGGCAATTTTCACAATGGCGAGAGGTGAAAAGCGGTGTGCCCCAAGGATCGGTCTTGGGACTGGTGCTTTTCAACTTATTCATAAATGACCTGGAATTGGGGATAAGCAGTGAGGTGGCCAAGTTTGCGGACGACACTAAACTTTTCCGGGTGGTGAAGACCAGCAGGGATTGTGAAGAGCTCCAGAAGGATCTCTCCAAACTGGGAGAATGGGCAGCAAAATGGCAGATGCGCTTCAATGTCAGTAAGTGCAAAGTGATGCACATTGGGGCAAGAAACCA